>NBNE01000049.1:0-54362 GCA_002215365.1 Phytophthora megakarya
TGGTTTGAATTCGAGGACCAAAAAGATCAGCTAGCACCGCCTTCCGAGTGCTAGAGATATTGCTGAGCGATATCAACGAAAAACTGGTAGCTTCATCATCAGGAGTGATGACATTTTTTGCAGTTTAGCCATCGGGCGGTGCCTTAAAGTATTTGTTAAGAAGGGCGCTCCAGCCCACGAAAAAATGATGTTGACTGTCGTTGTGGTCCAGAAAAACAGCGTTCACGCTTTTCACTTTGTTAACGTTATCGACCAGATCGAAAGGAGTGTACACGTTCAATTTGCAAACGGCACCGCGACACCAAGCCACAACACGGTCCGCGATGTTGTGCGAGTGGCCGGGCTCGGGCAGCAAAAAAAACAGAGCACCACTTTCTTGTAGGGAAAAACGATCGAAAGCAAGGCAAAGAACATTAGTACAACCTTGGATTTGTTCTGTCCCACGCAATTGTCAAGAAGGCTGAAGCTGATCTCGGCTGGAGGTATACCATTGCGTGCATCAGTCTGCAGCGTATTCAAGTGATAGAGGTGGCAGAGACTGCACAACGCGTCAACATTCTTTCCTTGTGCACGCTCGTCGTAAAAGTAGACATTATTTCGATTGTTCGTAATGTCGGCTATGACAAAGTTGTGTGTGATCAGATTGCTGTTAAAGTAATCAGCCGAAGGCCGCGAATGACCATAGTGAGGCATAGAAATGCCACCGCCAAAATCTTCAGCTTGAATTTGAACACGTTTGGGCTGCAGTGGATCTGGGTTCTGCGGGGCTGTAATATTTTCCGAACTCGTGGCCTCCACGTTTTCGTCGGTGTCATTATACGTGTCAGGAATAACCTTATCAGGAACGTGTTGATGCGGTGCATGCAAAGCAGTATAGCTCCTGATAAAGCTCGAAACAAATCTGTGTTGGGAAATGGCTTCGTTGAGGTGGGTGTTTTTCTCTAGCAAAATAATGCTTGCTTGTCGTAGGCAGTAAGTTCAGGTTGCTGGAGTAATAAATCTAAGTGAACGCAGCAGTCGCAAACACCCTCTGCAGTTCGTGTTAATCGTACCCCGGGGTAGTAAAAGTGAACATACTGTGTGAACCTTGAATAACTCATCATTCGAGCATCTGAGTCTTCTCTCTTCGTATCATAAACATAGCGAGAATGAACAACAAGCCATGTCAGATTCGGCTCCGTAAAATACTGGTGAGGTCGGCGGTGGGCACAAGGAAACCCATCTTCTAATACCCAAGTCGAGCAATGCGCTTTGAAATTATCCAGGTCCTTGTCGGTAAATGCGTGCCAAGGTGTTGAAGGTTGCCGACGAGTGTGCAGAGTGTCAACACCGAGCGCGAGAACTTTACGCAAACGCGAAACACGACTGCCTCCAACTGGGAGGATAGCTTTTATCTCACGTTCAGAAAAACCTTGCTGTAGCAGATTTAGCACTACACCTTCAGATTGTTCCCACTCGGCACCTCCGTACTTTGTGTCCCACGAGCCCCAGTCATCCCGCATTTTCTTCAAGGTGTCCTCGCCAAGCTTCTCTACAGCACGTGCATATGCGGCTTCTTGCCGAGTGGGTCCTTTTTTCGGTTCCGCCGAGGCACCGTCGTCCAAGAACCTCCCCCGCGTCTCTCCATGCTGGCGAGTGTGACACAATGGTTTTGTTCGTGGGCTGCTGTCAAATAAAAATAAATAATTCAGAGATTGCTCGGTTTCGTTTGGGGGAACCCGGGGTCCCGCCAACCGCTTCATATGTCATTCGTCTCATCGTAGTGGACGTAGCTCCATTTTATGAGTGCAAGGATTTCACACTTGCTAGCTCGTACAACAATTAGTTATGTGCTTCTTTAATTAATAGACATCAACGCATCCACTTGTTGTTGTCGAATACTCATAAGTTTTGGGGAAAATGCACGTTGATAAAAAAAGATCACTGATTTCAGCATTTTGTACAATACTTAAAATTTTCTGGTAAACTTTGTACAGTCCGCGTGGCCTAATGGATAAGGCATCGCCCTCCGAAGGCGGGGATTGGGGGTTCGAGTCCCCTCGAGGACGCTTTTTCGTCCAAAATCTCCATACATTGTCTCAATCAAAAATACATTTCCGCAATGCCAGACAGTAATACACGGCGCTCCAGTCGACGCCTGGACAAGCATGCGCCGCCCTCTCTACGCGTCCTCGTGCGCCTCTTCTCCGCACTAGAGTTCGGTCTTGGAGCGCTGACGCTCTACCAGCACACACCCGACTTCGCAGCCGTCAAGCGCTCCGTCGAGAGCTCGTGCCAATTCAGTTTCACGCCAGCGCATCTGCAGCAGATTCTGCACTTGCTGCCGGGCGCTTACGCCCTCGAGTGGAAGAGAAACACGCGCTCTGCACGTCGCCAGGCGCAGAAAGAAGGCGGCGACTCGCTCCAAGCGCAGCGCCAGCGCCTGAAGCAGCCGCCGCCAGTGCTCACACTGCGCAAACTGCAACTGCCGCCTCCCGATGAAGCCTGCAGCAGTCTTGAGGCACGCATTTCCCTGTTTTTCAGTAAGGTTAATGCCTATTTGGAGGCCCATGTGAAGTCTATCAAGGAGGAGTTCCCTGATATGACAGACGACGAACTGAAAGAAGCTCTGAAACTCGTTGAAATCGAGAAAGCTCCGCTGCCTCAAGTGCCAGTAGAAATAGCAAACGAACAGAGTCCGACAGTGTTGTTGGAGAAAGATAACAAGGAACAGGCGCGTTCTGACGTCAATGAGAAGTTGGAGAAAGCATTGGCGAAACCCGTGCCGCAAGATTTAAAGTCCCTCCCGGAGTGGCTCATCAACAAGGTCCGCAAGCAGGAGGTAGGGCGCAAGGATGTGGCGGAGAACAGCGCCAAGCTACTGAAGAGGCGCATGTTAGTGACGCTGCCGCAGCTCAGCGACCAGCTGCAGTCGCTAGTGATTGTCACCAAGAAGTCGATCTTCGCCAAGGCAGAAGTGCTGCGAAGACTTGCAGTGAGAGCTCCGATCAAAGGCAAGGTCGACGAGCAGTTATATTTGTTAGAGTCGCTGGTGCCGGAGTGGATCACGGTGGTACTCGACGACGGCAAAGAGTACATCAAGATTTCAACCAGTTGCAAGTACAACACGGTCAAGGCCTCGCTACGTCGCGCCATTTCCGTCGAAGCGAAATGAATAGGAACACTTTGTTACGAACTGCAAGTACAGTGTGGTTATTAATGTAGCGATCGCTAACCTTCATCACCTGATCTGATAACGTTACCTCGTCCTCACCGTTAGCCTCGAACGTTAGTGTCGACACGACACAAGCCCTTGAAGCAGCACTGTTCAAATGGCTACAGAGAGAGCACGTCCAGCGATAATGCAGGAACTGCTGGTGGATGAGCGACACAGCTACATGCAGCGAGAGCATTCTCTGGCAGGGCCTGGATCGTACACGATTCCATCGACTTTCAAGCGCCGGTCGCCGAATATGCTGCTGCGAGTGGTGCAACGCGAGAATTACGGTCGGGAGTTCGCCAGGTACGGAATGACTCCACCATGTTCTTTATCAACACTGACGTAGCAGTCACAGACAGAAGCGGAATCCGGAGGTACTAGTACCAAGTGCAGACGTAGCAGAGTCGACACCCAACACGTACGTATCCGCCCAAACCAAGCGGCAATTCCTTCAGCTCTGCATAGAAGCCGCACTCTTTGCAGTCTGCTAACTTGTGATTGGTTCTTGTAGTGCATCGTGCCAACTCTACCTCGTCACTGCGGCCGACACGCATCGAGCTCGTCGCGACCAACTTCGGAAGTTGCTATCGGTACGCTGCTGTGTTGCTTCGACTGTGTTACATCCAATTCTCACTTGTCTATCGGCAATAGAATGAAAACGCATCTTCTCCAACTGCAGGCAGCATGGCATCCAGCCCGACGACATCATCACCCGACCTTCGACGATCGCCAAACTCGCGTGCCAATTCCCCTCGGCGCAATTGGAAGTCGGCGGACCTCGCAGATATCGTAGCGGATTTCGGAGAGCCGACGCCGGTGCAACTCCCAGTCGATGACGTTGTGCAGTTGCAGGTATCGTGACGCGAAAAGTAGAAGAGCTGGGACCTTGATCTCGACACTGACGTGGTTCTTGTCAACAATGGTGACGAATAGGCCTGCGGTTACAGCTCACCGCCCACCTACCAGCATTTCCTCATGAGCACGAGTTATTTGGACCAACTGAAGAAGCAACGTCGACGTGCTGCCAGCCAGTAAGGCTCAGAATGGCGCTAGGAATCATGCTCTTGGTCTCTGCAACCGGAAGGATTGGATGAGGATAAACGGCAAGTTGAAGGTGGAGGTTTTGCGTCACGGCCCTGATTTCACGGAACCAGAGCCACGTCACAGCGGTATCGCTGTGCTCAGCACTGCAGTTGAGCAATTCCTGCATCTTGACACTCCAGCGCTGCAGCACAGCAACTCCGGCGGTCTGTCCTCACAGTATGTTGTGACGTATGCTTCAGGACCGTGCTTTACACCATATTAACCAACTGTCAGTACTTCTCGCCCATTTAGCAACTGTATCTTCCGATCTTCTTTGAAAACCACTGAAATTACTGTCGCATGTACTGAAAACTCCACGGCATGATGTCATCGTGTCTCTTCGTGCGCAAAGGGCTCGGTTGGACCATACTGAAACCAAGTCAATCTCCGCTGACGCAGCCCAAGCAGCGCCCATCCCCCCAGATTTCCACGTGCGTGGACCGTCGGGCTCAGCTCGGCATTTGAGAATTTGCGGCGTCCCCCCCAGTCCTCACTCTTCACATCATGTCGGCCAAGGCGATCCGCGAGTTCGACGGCAAGCGCATCCTGTCCACGAGCCTGCCGGCCTTCAACCTCAACAAGCGCTTTGCGCAGGTGGCCGTGACCAAGAACTTTGCGGGCCAGAGCCGCGAGGATTTCTTCGGCGCCATCGAGGCCGGCAGCCCGTGGCTCACGTCGCTGGGCGAGACCAAGCTCGTGGTCAAGCCCGACCAGCTCATCAAGCGCCGCGGCAAGGCCAACCTGCTGCTGCTCAACGCCACGTGGGCCGAGGTGCAGGACTGGGTCTGGGAGCGCATCAACAAACCCATCCAGGTGGAGACCGTCACGGGCGTACTCACGCACTTCATCGTCGAGCCCTTCCTCAAGCACAGCGGCGCCGATGAACACTACGTGTGCATCGTGTCCAACCGCGACGGAGAGGAGATCTTGTTCCACCACGAGGGCGGCGTGGACGTCGGTGACGTCGACGCCAAGGCCAAGCGCCTGCAGGTCGGCATCGAGTCGGTGGCCTCCGAGGAGGAGGTGACGGCTGCGCTGCTCCCTTCGGTGGAGGAAACTCGCAAGCCCATCTTGGCCAAGTTCCTCGTGAACATGCTCGCCAAGTTCCGCGAGCTGCACTTCGTGTACATGGAGATCAACCCCATCGTGCTCGTGGGCGACCAGATCTCCGTGCTGGACATGGCTGCCAAGCTCGATGAGACTGCCAACTTCCTGGTCGGCGACCGCTGGGGCGAGATCGAGTTCCCTCCGGCTTTCGGCCGCGCCAAGTTCCCCGAGGAGGAGTTCATCCAGGACTTGGACTCCAAGACGGGCGCTTCGCTCAAGCTCACGATCCTCAACCACACCGGTCGCATCTGGACCATGGTTGCTGGTGGCGGTGCTTCGGTCGTGTACGCTGACACGATCGCGGACTTGGGCTATGGCCACGAACTGGCCAACTACGGCGAGTACTCGGGTGCTCCCAGCGAGACGCACACGTACCACTACGCCAAGACGATCCTGGACCTGATGACGCGGGACTTCGACGAGCGTGGAAAGGTGCTGATCATCGGTGGCGGCATTGCCAACTTCACGGACGTTGCGTTGACGTTCAAGGGCATCATCCGTGCCATCAACGAGTTCCAGCAGAAGCTCAAGGATCACAAGGTGCACATCTGGGTGCGTCGTGGTGGCCCCAACTGCCAGGAGGGTCTGGCTGTCATGCGCGATGTCGGTGAGGCTACTGGTGTGCCTATTGAGGTGTTCGGTCCTGAGACCCACATCACCGCTGTCGTCCCCATGGCTCTCGGCCTTGTTGAGAAGCCCACGACGGTTGCTGTACAGCCCACTGCCAAGGCCATTGGTGGATCCAAGCCGAGCGTGAGCAAGCAGTCTTCAGAGGAGGGCAGCGCTGCTAACAGCGACAACGAGGAGGCTGGAAGTACCGATGAGCTTGAGACCAAGGACGCTGTGAAGAAGGCGCCCGTGGTGATCCAAGACGAGGGCATTGTGCGCATGAACGACAACACGCGCTGCATCGTTTACGGGCTGCAGCAACGCGCTGTGCAGGGCATGCTCGACTTCGACTACCTGTGCAAGCGCAAGACCCCCAGTGTGGCGGCGCTCATCTTCCCGTTCTCGCCCAACCATTACCTGAAGTTCTACTGGGGCACTTCGGAGCGTCTGATCCCCGTGTTCCAGAAGCTCTCGGATGCCGTCAAGAAGTTCCCGGACGTGAGCGTGCTGATTAACTTCTCGTCGTTCCGTTCCGTGTACCAGTCCACGATGGAGGGCTTCGAGCACAGCGCTACCATTAAGACGCACGCAATCATTGCTGAGGGTGTGCCTGAGCAGCAGTCGCGTCTGATCTCGAAGAAGGCGCGTGAGCTGAACGTGGGCATCATTGGCCCTGCCACTGTTGGTGGCATCAAGCCTGGTTGCCTGCGTATCGGTAACACCGGTGGTATGCTGGACAACATCGTGCAGTCGAAGCTGTACCGCCCCGGCAGCGTGGCGTACGTGTCCAAGTCCGGTGGTATGTCTAACGAGCTGAACAACATCGTGTCCCAGACGACGGACGGTGTGTACGAGGGTGTGGCCATTGGAGGCGACAAGTACCCGGGATCCACGTTCATCCAGCACCTGCTGCGTTACGAGGCGAACCCGGAGATCAAGATGATGGTGCTTCTCGGCGAAGTCGGTGGCACTGATGAGTTCGCTGTGTGCCGCGCCATCCAGTCGGGTGCCATCAAGAAGCCGGTGGTTGCCTGGTGCATTGGTACGTGCGCTAAGATCTTCCCGTTCGAGGTGCAGTTCGGCCACGCCGGCGCTTGCGCTACGGGTGAGTCGGAGACTGCTTCGGCCAAGAACGCTGCTCTGGCTGCTGCTGGTGCCATCGTCCCGGAGAACTTTGACCAGTTCGGCAACGCCATCCGCAAGCAGTTCGACGCGATGGTTGCGTCGGGAGCGATCGTGCCGCGTCCGGAGGTTCCGGTCCCCAAGGTGCCCATGGACTACGCCTGGGCCAAGAACCTTGGTCTTATCCGTAAGCCGGCTAACTTCATCTCGTCGATCTCGGACGACCGTGGTGAGGAGCTGCGTTACGCTGGCACTCCCATCTCGAAGGTATTCGAGGAGGACATGGGCGTCGGCGGTGTTATCGGTCTGCTGTGGTTCAAGCGCAACCTGCCGGCCTACGCGTCCAAGTTCATTGAGATGGTGCTCATGGTCACTGCTGACCACGGTCCGGCTGTGTCGGGTGCTCACAACACGATCGTTACTGCTCGTGCCGGCAAGGACCTGATCTCGTCGCTGATTTCGGGTCTTGTGACGATTGGACCCCGTTTCGGTGGTGCTCTGGACAAGGCTGCTGAGATGTTCGCGAGTGCGCACGACTCGGGTCTCTCCGCTGCTGACTTCGTGGTGGACATGCGCAGACAGAACAAGCTCATTATGGGTATTGGCCACCGTATCAAGTCGCTGTCGAACCCGGACAAGCGTGTGACCATCATCAAAGAGTTCGCCAAGGCCAACTTCCCCGCCACGGATGTGCTCGACTTCGCCCTGGAGGTGGAGCAGGTGACCACGAAGAAGCGCAGCAACCTGATCCTGAACGTCGATGGCTGCATTGCTGTCTGCTTCGTGGACTTGCTGCGCAACTGCGGTGTGTTCACGCTGGAGGAGGCCAACGAGCAGATCGAGAACGGCTGCCTCAACGGCCTGTTCGTGCTCGGCCGCAGCATTGGTTTCATCGGTCACTTCCTCGACCAGAAGCGTCTCAAGCAGCCGCTGTACCGCCACCCGTGGGATGACATCTCGTACCTGAACGAGGAGTTCTAGATGGAAGAAGCAAGAGCGGACATTGCATTGCTTACAGTACATTTCCGCGCAAGTAGTAGAAGCTAAGTATGAAGCCTTGAAAGTGTGTGTCTTTCATATCTACCTGCCTTCGTCTGTTCTTTCCTTTGTTTTATCACGCACTAGCGGCCACAGGAACCACAGTCGTGCTCTCCTCAGAGGAATGGAGTCGCTGAATCGCCTTTCGAATGCGTAGCCGGTGAGCAAACTTGGCAATTCCTACCTCACTCATGGCCTGGTCCACATCGTCATCACTCACCAGTTGCGCTAGATCCTCCAACGTCACGAATCCATGCTCTTCCAACTGCGTGGCATACACGCAGTACTCCTCCGATCGCGAGGTGTCGATCCCCGCTAGCCATTCCCGCAGCGGACTGCCATCGCAGCATCCATCGTCGTCTTGGAGATCCAATAGCACACTCTCCACCCCCGTTTTCTCCGGAGAGATGGCCTCATTCTTCTCGGTCGCTCCATGTGCAAGTAGTTCGTCCACACTCAGTCGCCTCACAGCTTCTGCATCCACCGTCTCGCTGCTCTTGGAGTGTTTTCGGGTCTTCGTAGACTCGAGGATCTGATCCAGTGCCTTTTCCGTGTCGGACGCCAACGTCGAGAATGCCTCCTGCTCCTTCTCGGGACTCGCTCTCTTCCATTGCGACGGGTTACTCTTGGATCGAACACGCTCCTGCATCTTGCGCTGTTTCCAGCGAGTCGGCCGTGGGGGTTGGTCGGTGGGCATTGGCCCCCACCGCATGGTCGGAGTCATGGCGCTCTCCATCACCCGTCGCCGCAGCTCCATCATGGCAGCCTCCGAGAAGCGCTCGTCCTCTGTCAGTAGCGCCTCCTTCTGCTCTTCATTGAACTGCGGGCGGCGCTGACGCAGTCGACTGAAGCACGTAGTGAACGCCGTGGCGACGTTGGAGATTGCTTCACTCGCCACCTCGCGCGGACTCAGCACGAACGGCAGACTCAGCGCCACCACCGTCTTCACGATCGCGCGAGCGCAGCCCGTCGGCGCGTCGCTCGGGTCCATCGCAGCAAAGCGGGCGTCCATTGTTGTTGGGTTTTCAAAGGGATTGATTCGCGTCGTTTCAAGATCGCAAAGATCCAAGATTTCCTACATGTACTTCTCGGTTTTATCTCATCCAGGATATTCCAGGATTCGCACTTAAGTGGGAGTATAGGAGTACTTTTTCTGCAAATAACCCAGGACTCCAACAGAAGGGTAGAAAATTTTATATAGGTTATGAACCTCCTACTTTTGTCATTTTCCGATTAACATGATCACGGGATGGTACTCTTCTTCGTGCTGGACAAGTGATCGACTACGTTAAACATGTGTGACCGCAGTCTTCATGACTGGGCAGCTTCGACCACAGAGAAATGGGCGCAGGAAGCGAAGACTCAGTGGAGGAGACACCAGAAGAGTGAGATGATGGTGCGTATACGAGCCAACAAGAAAGAGGCGATAAAGCAGCTGAGGAGCGAGCGAGACGCCTTGGAGCTGCAGGTGAAGCAGCAGTTGAACGCGTTCGCCAGCCAACGCGCCACTGCAGACGAGCCGTTGAACGAAGAAGAACGAGTTCGTCTCGCAGTGCGTCGCTTGGCCCTTGAGGGCGACAACCTCCGACAGGAAAACGCCAAGTTGCGACACAAGCTCCAGAAGCACGCGCGGTTCTGGTCCATGTCCAGTCAAGCCTTCGTGACAATTGCCTACTACTCCGACGAGATCCCAATGCGTCAGACCCTCGACGACGCTAGGAAGAAAAACCCGCGGTTACCGCATCCGGACGAAGGTTGGCGAGTGCATTTCCCCAATGGAGAGCCGTCGTTCTACTTCCAGCCATTTACTCGAAGCGAATTCGATGCAGCAATAAAACACTATCACGAGTTAGCAGCAGAATGGGAACCAACGCTCTCAGCTGCGGGACAGTTGTTCGGTTGGGCAGTGTCCCTTGCTCCAGTTTCAAGAAGACCAGGCAACTCGTTTGTGACGTGTGCCAGATTTACCACTCGAGTATGCTGCGCATTGGACGCTGCGGATAGAGTATTGGTCACTTCTGATATCAACAAGTGGAGGCTTGTGGTCACTCCTCCTGGCTATAGAGCTGACCAGCGTGCAAGTGTGAACACGCAAGTGTTGCAAGAGTTTGACAAGGATGCGCAAGTTATGGTGTTTAACATTCCTGGCAAAACCCACACGCGATTTTTTCATGTTCACCAACGCCAGGTTACGGTGAATGAAGCGAGTGGGCAACGTGCAGTTGTTTTCACTGCAATGGCAGCAGACTCCAAGGCTAACGCACGATGTCGCGATGCAGAAGAACTTCAGCACAATGTTCGATGGATACGAGAAGGTGGTCACACCGTCAAGTTTACCGAGGTAAACCACAATACCATTGAAATAGTGTGCGAGCATTGGGCAGTTTGTGAGAGTGAACTCCAGGCCAGACATCTCTACATCCGATGGGCACATGCTATTGCTGCTAGCTACTGGTCGGATCAACTTATGTTGCCCAAGTTGCTCAAAACTAAGTAACAAGAGGAAGTGTACAGATATATTATATTGTGTGATTAGACCGATTGGTATGGTTGTATCGATCGTAGCCTAGAAATCAGGGATAGAATCGTTGCTTTCATTGAAATGAGGTGTTAAGTCAATAAATAATTGCGACCAAAAATGTTGTGGGTCAAACTCCGTGCCTCAATCCCGCCCAAGTGTTGCAACGAAACTGGCTGTGCATGCAATTCCAACCGCGAACAGAATACATGGAAGTGTAAGCACATTTCCAGTCCCTAAAGGCGCCAAGCTTTCCGTGCCATAGACTTGAACTGTCAAATCTGACGCTGCCTCGAAAAGCATGAGCACACCAACGTAGAGGCCGTTATTGTTGAATCCATGAACTGAAGTCTGCAGTTCCTTGCCCATGATGCCCACGATCGAAAATGGAAATACACTCGCCACAGTTTGATAAAACGCCGTGATCACGAAGCCTGTGAACGCCACCTCTTTGCAGAACTTCCCCACCGACACTGCAACTACAAGTGCGCAGTCTGATAATGGAAGCAGTGCGTTAACAAATCGAATAGAATTATTACGAGCTGGCAACTTACTTCCAATCACGAGTCCGAGAACAGTAAAGCGCTTGAGGTACCTTGCGTCTTGGCATCGTGGCATGATAAGCAGCACAAAGAAACATATTACTGCCACAAGACCATTCTACTCGGACCAAGACAGCAGAAGTATCAAACTCATTAATGCTAGTATCTAAGCGATCCAGTACAAAAGATAACATACCTGAGCAATAAGTGCAGAGTTTGCTGTGTTGAGACCTTTTCGGTACTTATCCTGGCTGCTGTCATCGCAATCTGCACGTAAACAGGTTTACAGGTTGGTTAGCCCAAAGCTTCACGGAAATAGTCACCTGGTAATGTGATGTACCTGAAGACTTGCAGCCTTCATAAACATTTGCACCCCACCACTGGTAAACCTCGTCCGAGAAACTTAGCCACGCGAACGATAGAACGAAGTATATGACGCACAGATAACGAAAGACTTTTGGCGCGTGCACGACTTGTTGCCATGCCTCACGGCCTACGCGGCCGAGGCGAGGTTGAAAGATGGGTTTGTCCTGTGGGTGTTCTGGGCGGAGGTAGATGCAAATAGCGGTCGTGACGAAAATGGCTGCCATAGCAAACCCAAAAGCTTTCAAAATCTCCTCTCCACTGATGGCACTTGCGAAGACCACCGCATCAGATGTGCTCCGAAAGAGGAGCGATCCTAGAAGACCACCCACACCATCATACATAGATAACGTCGCTTGTGCGTGCACCTGAAACTCGATCGGAACCATATCCATGACGCGGGCACGAAGACCAATCTGTAGGAAGCAATTACAGAGTAGACTGTTAGTCAAAGTGGATGCCAATAGTAAACGTACCAACAACGCACATTCAGCAGTAGCACGCCAATACTGAGGAGCACAAGAAGCAACTGAATCAGCGATTGGAGACTGGAGAAAAGCACATTTGCACTGCCATACAGCAACCCAGATACGGTGACAATGACGGCAGCTGCCATGAGAAACACATTGCGCCGTCCCCACTTGGAAAGCGATCGGTCGGACATGGCACCGAGAATCGGTCCAAGGAAAATCTGGATCAGACTCGGCACAAACCGCGGCACGAAGTCCGAGATGCCCATGGATTCCATGTACGACAGTCGCGTATTGGTGAAAACGGTGTCTGCACAGGGCAACGAATGCGTCAGAGGTCATGGTACGTACTTTCATCGTAATACTGAAGTATTTAGTCATTTAGTCAGCATACCGAGAATTGCGTAGGCTGCCCATGGCATGGCAAGAACGAGGCACGTGCGGAATGCACGAGTCCGCAGCGTCCACTGGATGTCTGGAGCGTGGAGATTCCCAATGATCCCATCGTGGTCGCCGTCTCGATCGACTGCGACCTCAAGGGCGACTGCACCACTGCTGTCTGACGCGAATCGCACCATTTTCGCACTGACGTCGCTGGGTTCTGGAGCATCATACGGCTGGAGGTCGACGTCACCTGGGGTCGTGCAACTCACGTACACACTCGAGTCTTCGTCATTGCCATCGTTCTGCAGCGGTTGCAAGTGCTGCGTATCATCGGCCATCACGCGAATTCGTCCCAGGAGAAAAATGCGATTGTTGGACTGTTACTTCCAAGGCTCAGATATTTTTGTGGACTCCTACTACTAAGTAATACTTCGTACTACGTAGTATCGAGCAATGGAAACAAGCAGCAAAGTGGCAAGTTCATGATCTCGCGAGTTTATCTAACGACGGATGGAATTGTAAAGCTAAGCTAGTCGGAAAGCAATCAAAAATAGAGCAACATGCATTCAACCGCGACTATTTCCTGGTCTTCTTCGTCTCCATCATATCAGCGGCAAACCAGTCGGTCGAAGCGGCCGGAACGACGTGCAATCAAGTCCGTTCCACTCGACACACAGTCGTTCCGTCCAAATCTCCCTTCTTCGTTCTCCTTCTCGAGTTCTAAGAAAAGTGCAGGTCAAGGCGTGATAGGACAGCACACCAATCCAGCTTACAGGTCCTCGTCCTCGTCCGGAAGGGGCACGGCGGCAGCGGCAGAGCTAGCGTCGGCCTCAATCTGGGCAATCTGTTCCTGCGTGATGGTAACCTCAGGCGGGCGAAGAGCAGGCGCCTCGACGAAAGTCAGGTTGTTGTCACCCACAAGCTTACGCGCGAGCCACAGGAACGGCTTCTCGAACTGGTAGTTAGACTTGGCCGAGATGTCGAAGTACTGCAGGTTTTTCTTGCGGTGGAACGTGATCTGCTTGGCCTTAACCTTGCGGTCCTTGACTTCGACCTTGTTGCCACAGAGCACGATGGGGATGTTCTCGCAGACACGGAACAGGTCTCTGTGCCAGTTCGGGACGTTCTTGTACGTGATACGCGACGTCACGTCGAACATGATGATGGCGCACTGGCCCTGGATGTAGTAGCCGTCGCGCAGACCGCCGAACTTCTCCTGGCCGGCCGTGTCCCAGCAGTTGAAGCGGATGGGGCCGAAGTTCGTGTGGAACGTCAGCGGGTGCACCTCCACACCGAGCGTGGCCACGTACTTCTTCTCGAACTCGCCCGTCAAGTGGCGCTTCACGAATGTGGTCTTGCCGACGCCGCCGTCTCCCACCAGGATGAGCTTGAATTCCGGGACGTTCTGGGCCTGGACACACAAAGCACACGCTGTTAGAGTTCCTGTGAATGGGGCTACAGTCTGCCGAGCCTTCCGCCCCTCCACGTCCTCTCCCGAGTCTGTTCCACCTGTGTATGTCGACTCGATCGCAACTCTTGGCTTCATTTTAGTAGTTTTTCGTCCATTTCCACGCGGAAAACACACTTTCGAGCGCGGAAAACGGAGGAAGGGAGGAGGAACGTCTTGGGCGTGTACTGAGGCCGCGGACGAGCTGCACAGACGCAGAAAAACGTACCATTTTGTCTAAGTTGCGTGCGCTTCGGGAAGTTTACCAACTATCGGGCGCCAGGCAGCGAATGGGAGGCGAAACCCACGCCCTCCACCAGCCAACGAGCATACTGGACCCAAGTGAGTCGTCGGTTCTGAGGTTTTTTCGATGATCCAGCGAGGTTTTATCCTCCTATTTGCTGAAAATCGGTCATACTGAACGCAAGTCAACAAGAGCAGAGTCTGCACCAGTAGTTCGAATTCACAAATCTAGACAATTGTCTCTAAATGCAGACAATCGCCTTATTCGCCACTTGACGGGAACCACCCAAGACACGATGCACCTCATGTACTACCTCGGCGAGGACGGCAAGCGCGTCTACACGCTCAAGGTGGAGCTGCAGCCGTTCTATTGGTTCTATTGGTAGCGCAATTGCACAGGTTTACTTACGAGTGCTGTGGTTTCTATCGACATTGTAGAAGGAGACGCCGGCTGGAGCCCCCACGTGCTCGGCACACCCCGCGCGCTTCTCGCCCGACGACAAGTTCTCGAAGGAGCGCATCACCACCAAGAAGCGCTTCGGTCTGCTGCCCACGCAGACGCCAGACCCGATCTTCCAGTAGACACTGTCGACCATGTCGGAGGGACCTTCATGCAGAGTCGACTGACTCGGACGAAGCGACCACTAGCAGTGCTGTAGATTTATAGACCTAACGTAATAACAAGCCAGTGATCTCCATGTCGATCGTCTTCGTCTTCAATGGAGTGCTGGAGCGGAACTTCCATGCGTACTCAAATCCTCTAATTACTGGTAATTACTGTAAAAGTGAATAAAATCAATATTTCTATTTTATTCATTTTCACGACTCATCAAAAATTAAAGTTGACGTTTGGTCAAAAACTTTCGAGTGAAAAGACAGAAACGTACTCGAAATATCAAAATAACCGAGTTCTTGAGCCATTATCAGAGTTCAAGCAGAAACATGGAGTTGATGTCCAGCAGCGAAGACGAAGGCGACTCGCCAACGTCTCTATCGGCGTCTCCAGCAGCTCGGAAGCCTCCGCAGTCGTCCACCAGTCAAGACAGCATCGAAGAGGAGCTGCTCAGTCCATCCACGCGTCTTCACAGCAGCAACCGAGGCAGTAGGAGCGATGCCAGCACCGAGAGAAAGCCTGCAATGACCCACAAGCCTGTGATTTCCGCCCGCGAGCTGCTCATGAACTTCCTGCCGGCTGCAAAGCGGACGAAAAAGGACGCGACACCTGCGAACGACGAAGAGAGAACCGTGGACGCAGCAGTCGCCGCTTACGCTCTAGTGACACCGAAGAAAGCCACAGCATCGCCCATTGAGAAGAAGGAGAAGGAATTATCAGCTGGTGAACGCATTGCTCGCAAGTACGGACTGGTGGCAGCAGCAATAGCTTCGAAGGACGCACCACAGGAACGTGCTGCAGTTCGTTCGACCAGTTCACGTCTTGTGAGACGCTCAATCGACGCTGAAGAGCCCGCAACAGAGAAGATTACGTCTCCTAAGGAGAACACACCAGTGGTGAAGCCCAAGAAGCGGTCGTTCTGGGACGCCCAGGCTGCTGCTGCTACAGATACGGGGCAGGAGCCTGTATCCAAGTCGACGTACGTGTCTCCGTTCATGAATCCTGATGGGTTCATGAGCATGCGACGGAGGAGACAGCGACAGCAACCAGAGGAAATGAGTGAAGAAGAGATGAAAAGTGCCCGTGATGCGTTTTACGATGATTCGAACACTGAAGGACAAGATGTTGGACCCAGACCACGACATGTTATCGGTTCTGCCATCCCAGAGATTCATGATGCGGACGAGTGGATGTCGGATTCGAAGGAAATGGTCTCGGACGAAGAAACTGTTGGAAAGGTGAAAGAAATGGTGAAATTGGAGACATATCCAACCCCTAGACGTGTTACCACACCTGGTAGTCGACAGACTTCGAGGGAGAAGCGAGAGCCAGCAAAGAGGAACCCGCGGAGGCGAGGACGAAAGGAATTGAGCGACTCCAGTGAGGACGAGAAGGAAGCCTATACCAGTGAACGATGGCCACAGCTCGATCCGCCGAAGGTGCTCTCTTATACTCGTATTATTTATGAGATACTAAGGCGAATAATCAAATGTTATGCTTTTTGTCGATCAGGTCAACGCTGGTCCTATGGTTTTGTTATCTTCGGAGGAGGAAGGATCCACGCCTCTGGAAGTGTGTGAAAATCTGAACAGCTATTTATTTGACTACCAGCGTGATGGTGTGGAATTTCTCTACAGTGCCTTTAAACGTGATACTGGTGCAATTTTGGGTGATGACATGGGTCTTGGCAAGACTGTACAGGTGATTGCGTTCTTGTCGGCAATCTTGGGTAAACACGGTGATCACCGTGACAAAGATGCATGGAGGACGTTGCTGCATCAGCGACGTGAACGATATAGTGATAGTGGTGGCGTTGGCCATCCTGAAGACATGGGCTTTAGTTTTGCTGGTGAAGTTGCTCCAATTTTTGTTGTGATGCCTGCATCTCTACTTCAAAATTGGGAGCAGGAGCTACGCACTTGGATGAGTTGCACCACTATCATCTTGCGTGGAAAGCCAAGTGACCGCGATGCAATGATCGATCAGATCGCTAGGTGCGTTCGTTGGTGAATACGAATATTTACAATGTATGACGAGGGTGTGTTTCTTGATGCAGGGGTGAGTACGAGGTCGTAATTTGCAGTTATGACATTTTGAAAATGTACTTGAGCCGACTGCATAAAATTCCGTGGGAAGTGGTGATTTTGGACGAGATGCATTGTTTGAAGAATCCCGAGGCTAAGCTTACTCAAGCTGTAAAAGCGATCAAGTGTCGCAAAAAACTTGGTCTTACAGGCACATTGATGCAAAACAATGAGAAGGAGCTACATTGTTTGGTGGACACAATAGCTCCCGGCGCAATTGGATCATGGGGGGAGTTCAGTTTGTATTATGGCCAGGATATCAAATATGGTAGGAAAAAGTCTGCTGCCCCTGAAGCAGTTCAGCGAAGCCACCAGAAAGAGAAAGAGCTCCGTGAGAAGCTACGCCCGTATTACTTCCGGCGAGAGAAAGAAATTAACCGGACGTTCCAAGAAGTTAAAAAGAATGACCAAGTGGTGTTCTGCGATCTTACACCACTTCAAATGGCAGCGTACCAGCGAGTGTTAGCAATGCCTGAGTTTCAGTTACTTCAACGAGGGGAGGAAAGGTGTGATTGTGGCCGAGACAGTAAGGAAAAACGAAAGAAATGTTGTTACAGAGCGCCTTCGGATCTTAGTGAAGACCCTGGTTTGTTATACGAACGATTTCACGAAGACGGGCCGTGTAAGAACTGCCCAAATTGTATGGGTCTTCCGTGTGTTGCTATGTTGTTGAAGCTGTCTAACCACTTGGAGTTGCTGAAGGTGAATCCTCATGACGCACCGGAGCTTCAACACTATCAACGTGAATTTGCAAGAACAGCATTTGGCAGTGACCTTGATGAGGTTGGAGGTGTGAACCAGGTGTCAAGTTTCCAAGAAATGTGTGCTATTTCCACGAAAACTTGCGGGAAAATGATAGTACTGGAGAAGCTACTTGCAGTGTGGAAGAAGCGACGGGAGAGGACACTAATTTTTAGTCGCAGTACGCGAATGCTTGATATCATCCAGCTCTTTTTGATCACAAAGGCAACGAGGTTCTGCAGACTGGACGGTAGTACGAAGGTGGAGGAGCGATTGCAGATGGTGAATGACTTTAACAACCCTGGAAGTAACACTACCGTGTTCTTGATCAGTACGAGAGCAGGTGGTGTTGGGCTGAACTTACAGAGTGCTACGAATGTCGTGATTTTTGATCCTAGCTGGAACCCAGCTCACGACTGTCAGGCTCAGGATCGGGCATATCGTATCGGTCAAACGAAGGATGTGCAGGTTTATAGACTCATTACTCTGGGAACAATCGAAGAGATGATCTACGTTCGGCAGATTTACAAGCAGCAGCTCAGTGACACGACGTTAAAAGGCGGTAATGCGCCGCGGTACTTTGAGGGCGTTCAAGGAAACCCGCAACAACGGGGAGAGCTCTTTGGCATTGCGAACTTGATTTGTTGGAAGCCTGGTGGTGTGCTCAAGGGGATTCAGGATTCGTATCAACGAAGCCGGGATGGTTTGATCATCCAGCAGAACCGAGTTCGATACGATGCTGTGTCGGCGAGTAAAGCTGCAAAGAAGGCATCGCACAAGAAACGACCCAACGTTATTGATGACGATGAAGGTGAAATGATCGAAGTGGCCGACGAATTGGTTTCCGATGTACTGACACCAGAGGTGTCGCCTACACCAACACCAACACCAACCGAAGTTAAACCTGCCGCAGTAAGCAGTGACAGCGGTGATGAAGATATGGACGCGTTGCTGACTGGAGCTACCACGTTTCGTCACGAAGAGATTGTTGGGCAGGATGATGACGAAGAGGAGTACCAACTGGAAGGCGACGCGGCACTAATAGGTGAATCGGAATCTGAGGTGGAAGCGCAAGTTTCTACGACAGCAAACGGTGATCTTAACCAAGATGCCTATGGCCAGCCAACATCACCGTCATGTCCATCATCTGGGGCGAAGCCCCGTGCTAGTATTTTATCACACATGAAGAATGCAAAGACCTCGGAAGGTGGATCTACTCCAGTCAAAGAAGCTCAAAACCGAGTGCTCTTAACCAAGATGTCCATGGCCAGCCAACATCACCGTCATGTCCATCATCTGAGGCGAAACCCCGTGCTAGTATTTTATCACACATGAAGAATGCAAATACCTCGGAAGGTGGATCTACTCCAGTCAAAGAAGCTCAAAACCGAGTGTACGTGCCAACCTACTTATAAAGGGTTTTGCAGATATTCGGTGGTTGTTGTTTGATTTACAGAGTCATACTTCATATTTAAGTACGAAGTACATGTGTGCAATCTCGGCACTAACAAGACAACAGAACTAACTGGATCTGGCGCGGGCGTGATGACGGCGTGAGTTTCGTGGATGTGAAGATTTTCTTGCTGGCGCTGTAATAGTAGTATGGTCCTGACATATCGCTCTCGCGCGACCCATAAAAGACGTGGTGGTGATTGGCACCATACCCAAAGAAATCATTCTCGTAATGAGGCTCGAAAGCCCCACCATGAGCTCCGGGGTCACAGCACCGAAGAACCAGCCGAGAGCAGCAAACTGATACAGAATTGCTACGCTGAAAGCAACAAGGAGGCAACACTTCTGACCACGCGAGAAGCCAACCCACAGTGGAATTGAACGCACCAAATACCCGATGAAAGCCACAAAGCAGCAGCTCTGTTATCACAACATCACAAGTTAGTGTTTGAAGAGGTGCAGGTGAAGCTGGGACATAGCGACAATTCAGTACCAGCTCGGCGAATACGACAGCACCATAAACTCCTGGAATATCGCTGTCTTCGTTCAGAGCGGGTGTGTTTAAGGATATGGGCGATGGTTTGTCCTACAATGAGATGTGAATGGAAGAACTATTGGAGAAGCCGAGGTATGACAAACACACAATGCTACCGGGGTGTACCTGGTCGGTGGACTGAAGGTCACTCGCCACTGAAAGGCTATCCTCTATCGTAGGCAGCTCGGTTATCGATAGCTCATCGGATTCCTCTTGCTTGAAATCGATAAGCTCTGGCTCAGTCTCGTGTTGATCTTGGTCTTGGTCGAGCTGGTTTCTACTGGAATGGACGTACAAACTCGGATCGACACCGACAACCTCCATACCGTCCTTGCCAAGCACGATGTACTGTGGGTCGTACGAAGTTGCCATCGTTGATGAAGCCACGAGGAGGCTTTGCAAAGCGTACATCATTCGCATCTCGCGCTTTGTTATTTAGCTGCTGAGGCACTCGATTCTTTCAGATTTCACGCCAAGAAGGTCTCTGTCGTTTGTTATCGGCCTGAAGCTCATGCCATGAATACTCGAGCGTTACTCAGCTACAGTTGAAAGGTCGACCACGAATCTTGCGTTGTGATCAAAAGTTATGATTTACAACCTGCCTGTACAACCCAATGTCATATGAAGTTCTTGCTGTATACTCAGGGAGATTATCCAGGAAGAAAGAACGAAAGCTGGAGGAACACAAAATTGACAACAAAGGAACTCGTGGGCTCCATGAGCTGCAGTTTTGTTGTTTTATTCCGTTAAAATGTCATGTACTACGTACTCAGCCCAGATGTGTTTTTCGTAGACATTTAATTTGGCGGAATTAAACATCACAACACGCGCCAATCGAGTGTCATACTTCGTAGCACACAACGTAGAATCTTCCTTCAGTTCTGTCTGCAACACTGCATATCTAGCACAATGCACTGCTTATCAACATTTGTCAGTTGATACGTTCAACCAAGCTGATGCCTGCACGTAACAGCTCAAAGCTCCAAAAGAAGTTATCTCCATTAATGGCAAAGTCAACAAATCCATTGGATCCAAACGCGGCATTCACATCAGCAGACGTCCTAAAACCCGTCGATGTGCGCGATACACAGCATTGTAAAACTCCATTTGCCACGCGGTCATCAAACTTCTGTTAAGCGTCTGTCGGATGCTAGCGAAATCGATCATTTCCATAACTCGTATGACCATCCCATAAGCGATACAGTATACAGTAACTGGACCAGTTCATCGGGTGTAAGACGTTCCAGCATCGCCACCACACGGGTTGACGTCAGGACATTAAACAGCTCTCCATCATACGGTCGATACAGTGATCCCATTTCCATCGTACGAATCCACACGTCAGCCGACGGAAGACCACTACCATTTTATGCGAAGGGAATCATACACCCCGTTGAGTACACGAATGGTAGCTTCACATAGACCGACGTGTCCACCAGTCAAACACTGTAAAGTGGCACAGAACACCTTCATCGATTGCGATGATGATCCTCCAAGACACCCGATGCCTTTGAACCACTTAGTGGCATATATCATACGCCGCGAAAAGCAAGAATCTTACAGGGCTGTTCGCATTGCACTTTGTTTAAGTTTGACCAGCTCCCAATACACACCAGTTTCGTGAATCGGGTCACAGTCGTAGACCACTTCAGCGTCGTCCAGTACCAAATATTAGTAGCACACTGTGTATCCTTTGGCTGGAAGTGTCGCCTTCGCGTATTCCCAGCAACATCGCTTACATGCGTTCTCGAACGTGTCGTCCTTCGACATCCACGATATTCTGAATTGAACACAGCTACATTCTCCGTTTTCTCCTCGTGTCCATTGACCAATGCACGGCTCATTAACGCTGCTAGTAATGTTTCCCGGTCATTGGTGGGCTTCTGACAAGCACAGCATGCAATTCTATACGTCGTCTGATGATATCCAGCATTTTGTCATCATCTCTACAGTAGACTAAAGCTCTCTTTTGCCATATTGATGCCATGCCAGAGAGCATCGGTAGTCACTTGCTGCAATAACGCTGAAGTCTCTGGAACTATCACCAGCACATGCTTTCCAGCTGCACGATCTTCACCTGAAGTTGAATCCGCACTTTATCTTTTGATAATTTGTAGGAGTTCCATTTGTCATCATCTCTACAGTAGACTAAAGCCCTCCTTTGCCATATTGATGCCATGCCAGAGAGCATCGGTAGTCACTTACTGCAATAACGCTGAAGTCTCTGGAACTATCACCAGCACGCTTTCCAGCTGCACGATCTTCATCTGAAGTTGAATCCGCACTTTATCTTTTGATAATTTGTAGGAGTTCCAGAAGACGCAAACTTTAGCTGCGTCATAGCACTGGCGTTAATCGCATCGTTCAGGTCGCTTTCTGTCAGCCACTCGCCGTTCTTGTTTTGCCAATGAGTCTACATCCTGCAATTCGTTGGGCTTCGTCTTCTTAACGTTGCCCTGCAGCGCGTAAACCAACGAGACAGGATCGATCTCTGCCTCGAATGTACGTCCCACCACACGAACGAACTCGCCTTTCACGCTAACTACATATAGTGCAACAAACGTACGTCGCCATCTTTCCTCTAACGAGAGAATTTTGTTATGGCTCGTAACAGCATCCAAGGTTGTCATGGTCCACCATTCCTCAATCGAGACTTCTCAAAGCGTTTTTGGTAAGTGTTGAAAGGTCGAGTAGAAATCTTTCATTTGCCACACTTGCAGCTATGCGTCTCCAGCACTCCCAATTGCCTGTGAACCATCACACTGAGATCGTGACAGCGTGCTGCTGGACGCCCGAGAACGATGCGATCACATGCAGCGACGACAACTCCATTGTCCGGTGGCGAATGGATGGCGAAGTGGTGGGCACTGTGACCAAAATGGACACCTACGTCACGTCGGTGCACTGGGTGCCGTCGGTGGGCAAGCAAAGCGCCGACACTTTCGCTGTTTCATGCACTGACGGCACGTTCCGTCTGATCTCGAAGAGCGGCCGCGAGGAGAAGCGCGTTCAGGCTTGCGACGCTGGCGCTATCATCGCACTCAAGTGGAACTACGACGGCACTGCACTCATCACTGCAGGCGAAGACGGCACACTCAAAATCTGGTCCCGCAGTGGAAATCTCCGGTCGACCCTGGCGACTACCGGTCGATCGGTGTATGACGTGTGCTGGGGACCCGACAGCGACCAGCTGCTGTTCATGCATGGCAGCAATTTGGTCATCAAGACTGTGCAACTTGGACGCAAGGACATCCAGTGGAAAGCGCACGACGGCTCCATCTTGTGCGTGGACTGGAACCCGATCAATAATCGCCTGATCTCGGGTGGCGAAGACCGAATCTTCCGAGTTTGGGACGCATTTGGGCGCCAACTGTACCAAAGTCCGGCCGGTGAGCACGTTATCACCTCTGTCGCTTGGTGTCCCAACGGTAGCTGCTTCGCTGTGGGCTCCTACAACATGTTGAGGCTGTGCGATCAGACTGGCTGGTCGTATTGTCGCCAGCGCCCTCAAAGCGGCTCGTTGATGAACTTGGCTTGGGCCTCAGACTCCACACAACTTGTGGCTGCAGGTGGCAATGGAGCCACCGTGTTTGCACAGGTAGTTGGGCGCATGTTGCCTTGGAAGAAGGTGGAGGTGACGCTCGTGGACCCCCGCAAAATCCATGTGCACGACGTAGTGAACGAGACACTCGAGGAGCTGGACTTTGCGCGTGACCGAGTGGTGGAGATGTCGTTTGCTCATGGGTTCCTCGTGGTCTGCACGGCCACGCAATGCTTCATTTACGACGCGCAGAGCTGGAACACACCTCACATTTTTGACCTGCGTGCTGCTGTCAGTTTGCTTGTCCAAAGCGAAAGCCACTTCCTGACCGTGGACAACTTCAACGGCATCCAGGTGTACTCGTACGAAGGCAAGACTGTCAGCAACCCCAAGTTTTCCGGCTTGCACGTCGAGTTCCTCAGCAGCCGCACCATCTCACTCAGTAGCGACACTCTTGCCATTCTGGATCACTCGGACCGGAAAACTATCAGATGCTTCGACTTGAACACTGGTAAGCAGCTTCCTGTTGCGATCACTCACTCATTGGAGATCCTGGAGCTGTCGCTCAGCCGCTTCGGACCCATGGAAGACCGCAAGCTGTTCTTCATCGACCGGAACCGAGATATGTACCTGTCTCGCGTGGCCAACAAGGGCAACTTCAAACTCCATGCTCAAGTGGACTCTGCTGCTTGGAATGATGCGTCAGAGCTGCTTATTGCTATCGCTGATGCGAAATTGCTCACTTGGACGTACCCCAACATGGTGTATGTGGATCGTACACTCCTACCTGACGTAGTTGAGTCTCGAGACGCAGCCGATTTCTTGAAGATGGCGGCGATCACGAGTTTTGTTGGCTCGAGTGTGACCGTGCGCCGCGCTGATGGCACAACACTTGCTGCGAGTGTGTCGCCATACGCTCCAATGCTGTACGAGTTCACGACGTCATCCGATTGGGACAAAGCTGTCCGACTTTGTCGTTTTGTGAAGAGCAAAACTCTTTGGACGTGTTTGGCCGGCATGGCGCTCCACCGACGCCACTTGGAAACAGCGGAGATCTCTCTTGCTTCCATCGACTGCGTCGACAAACTCTATTTCGTGCTCCATGTGAAGAGTATGGCTTCCGATGAACGTCGCAATGCTGAATTGGCCTTGTACTCTGGTAGCGTCGACGAAGCTGAAGCTATCTTGTTGCAGGCACACCCGACTCCTCTCGTCTACAGAGCCATCAAGTTGAATATTAGGCTTTTCCGCTGGGATCGAGCGCTGGACTTAGCTATCAAACACACGACAGACGCTGGAACGCATGTGGATACGGTGCTGGCGTACCGCGAGCGATTCCTAGCTGCAAACAAGCTTCAAGAGACCGACAAGAAGTTCTTGCAGTACTCCAAGCAAGTGGCCATTGACTGGGAGACTATCTCCAAGAAGAAAGAGCTGGAGCGGGAAAAGGAGCAGCTAAGCAGTGGTGGTAGTCGCCGTAAGTAGCCCCAACTTCTTTGTTGTCAGCTCCATCCTTGCCTAAATCAAGATCAACACTAATAAAGCCCACACCGTCATATCTCGTCACCACATATTAAAGGACTACATGCATACTCCCTTCCTGCTTGACATAAGAATGGGCTGAAGCGAGGTAATGCGCGCAAACGAGTCGCGTGCCCTCTTGACTTGATGGTCCTCGCGTGCCTCCGTTTGCTTCTACGCGTGTAACTGGCCTGTTTGCATTTCGATCCGCCTGGCATCTACTTGTCCTCCACCGCAGCTCATCATCTACTAAATTCTTGGGTCTCAGCAATTGCATTGCTCTGCAGTGTTTTCCTTCGGAGGTGGTGCGGCTGTCAGTTTAATATCAATCACTGCAGGCGCCACACAAGTCAGTACTGCACACAGCACAAAGCATCGGCAAGCCACGTACAGTTAGAGTCTCCGCTAATCATGGTGTTCTCCATGCCGGGTAGCACCGTCGCTAGTTTGCGGAAGAGTGCCTTGATGTTGAAGCCCGCCTTGGCGCTGGTCTCGATGAACATGACGTTCTCCTCCTTGGCCTTGTCTGAGCCCTCCTCAATGGACACCTGGCGTCGATCCGAGATGTCCGTCTTGTTGCCCACGAGCATAATCACCACGTCCTGTCCGCGCTCGGTGCGTACGTCCTCGATCCACTTGCTGGTGTTGAGGAAGGACGCGCGATCTGTCGCAACAGTCGTAAAAGTCAATAAAAACCTAATTCTCTTGCTTTTCTCTCCATTTTCTCACTTGTGATGTCGTAGACCACTACGGCCACGGACGAGTCGCGGATGTAGCTGGGAATGAGGCTCCGGAAGCGTCTGCAAAGGCCAAAACAGCAAAAACGTCAGCTCTGGACTGTATCATTCGATCATTCCGTGCTAGCAGCTCACTCTTGCCCCGCCGTGTCCCAGAGCTGCAGTCGCACCGTGCGGTCCTCCATGTACATGGTCTTGGACAAAAAGTCGATGCCGATCGTGGCCTGGTACGCGTTGTCGAACGTGTCGTACATGAAGCGCGTGATCATGGACGTCTTGCCCACGCCCTGGTCGCCCAGGAACACCAACTTGTACTTGGCCAGCGGCGCGATCTGCGGCACGTTCACGTTGGCGTCTGCCACTTCCGTGTCCTCGCTGGCCGTCGCCTCCACAGCCGGCGCCTTGTCCTCTTTGTCCGCCTCCGTCGTCATCTTGCTCTCTTCTGCGAAGTGTATCGTTGAAAAACCTAGACCTCGCCATCGAAAAACCTCGTGTAGCAATAGCATCACGTACACCACACTAGATGGTGCCAACGACTGTGCAACTCGCCACTCGCATCTTGCCTACTGCCACGAACCGTAAGGTGGCACACTTCAAATCAACTCGTTCAGTAGCTGAAGAGCTGAAGGTGATGGAGGAAGTCGACGCTCGTCCCCGTCGCGCTCGCGCCACGCGATGAACTCGTTCAGTAGCTGAAGAGCTGAAGAGCTGAAGATGATGGAGGAAGTCGACGCTCGTCCCCGTCGCGCTCGCGCCACGCGATCCAGCGCGAAACCTTTGCGCCGCGAGCTCTCGAAGCCTTCGAACGACAGCGGCGGGTCATCCGCCGACGAGGAGGAGGAAGAAGAAGAGGAGGAGGAAGAGATCGAAGAGGAAGAAGAAGAGCCGCCCATTGACGAAGCTGACGAGGCGGAGCTCGACGCGCTGGACGCCGCCTACCGCATTTCGCCCACGGCGCGGGAGCTGCACACACTGGAGAAAGGGACGCTAGTGCGCGTGCTCACGACGCCCGACGTGGAGCAGCGCGTGCCCCACACCATCCAGAAGGTGGGCGTGGTGGAGGAGGTACCCATGCACCCCAACACGTGGTTCAAGGTGCGCATCCGAGACGGAGACGTGGTGTACAAGTACCGACCGTCGGCCCTGGAGGTGCTGGAGGACGGAGACGAGGCCAGCAGCCCCGCAGCGAGCCCTGTGCTGCATCAGGAGGTGGAGGAGGAGGCGGAGGAAGAGGAGATCGAACCGCCCGAGGTGGAGCGCAAGGAAGTGGAAGACGGGCCGCTGGAACCTGGTACTCGTGTCCAAGTGAAGTTGGGGCCGCTGAATGCGGTGGAGAAGCGCTATCTGAGAACTCACGATGGCAAAGAGGGCGTCGTCTCGGGACGTGGAAAGGGAGGGGTCATGGTGCAACTGGATGGAGATGAAGAACTCGAGGTGCGAGTGCATCAGAAACACTTGGTGGTGGTCCCGGATGAAGTGGATGACGGCAACGACGACGAGGAGGAAGAAGAGCAAGATGAAGAGAAGCCTGCGGTGGTGCATAAGAAGAGAAGGGGAAAGGGAAAACTACTGTCTGCACTGGACCCGGACATGTGGATCGACCGCAAGTGTAGGATCAACGTGGGCAAGTTCAAGGGTCAACATGGTCGCGTTTTGCGCTCGGGAAACGGCTGGGTGCAGCTGAAGCTTGAAAATTCGAGCGAGAACACGGCGAAACGTGCTTATGAACTCACTCTGCTGGAGGATATGGAGACTATCAAGATTCTACATGCCAAGACTCTCGAGAAGGAAAGGAAACGTCGCGCGGAGAACCGAGCCAATGGAATTGGCCTTCGAGGTGGCGATGGGGACGATGAAGATGATGACGACGAGGGTGGACACAGCGGTACAGATGATCCGCTTGTGGGTGACCAGACCGAGGACTCTCAGGGTGAAGACAACGGTAAACGTTCACGTCGTGTGTCAACTCGTGGAAACTACGGTATCTCCTGGATCGAGAAGAAAGTGAATCTGCCTAATCGCAAGGGCTATGGTATCGTTAAGAAGGCGGATCGTGATACGTGCACTGTGGAAATCCAAACCACCAAGGTGCTGCAAGTGTTTAAAAAGAGGGACCTTGAACTGGCAAGTGACGATCATACCAAAACAGCTCGTCAGAACAGCCGCAATCGCAATAATGTCAAAGCCCGGGAGAAACTTGGTCTCGGTGACGACGTGGTGCTCATGGGTACCACACCATCACGCTATATTGCATTCCAGGACCTTGTAAAGCGGTTTGCAATGCGTCGACGTGACAAGTTAAAAAAGCGCCCAAATCTTATCGAGTGGCAAGCGCGACTCAACTTGAATTATCTGGAGAACGGGTTTTGGGACAAAAACAACCCTTCAGTGATCGACCTAGTTGTTGTTGCCCAATGCGAGATCTGTGGTGTGGAAAAAGAGGTACGATGAAA
The DNA here is from genome assembly GCA_002215365.1 of Phytophthora megakarya. Classification (NCBI taxonomy): domain Eukaryota; phylum Oomycota; class Peronosporomycetes; order Peronosporales; family Peronosporaceae; genus Phytophthora; species Phytophthora megakarya. The sequence goes on from NBNE01000049.1 coordinate 27,803, forward strand.
TGTTTAGTACTGGTTTGTCTTCACGTTCTAATCGTGTCGTTGATTTCTCCAATACAGGACAAGGATGGCCACTGCTGGAACAACGAATGTCCAAGGTGCCCTGCCTTCGATGTTGACGCGTTTGATGCAAAAAGTGCAAATCCGCTTATGCGAGTCCCTGTCGCACCATTCGTCAACAACAGCATTACCAGTTCACTATGTCTCGAGAAGGAAGACTTATCTCGAAAGCGGAAGCGTAAATCGCTGGATGCTACCGCAACTGGAGCATCTGGAACAAAGCAAGTTGGCACTGAGCAGGTTACATCACCTACGTCAGAGTCCAAGAAGGCCAAGACTACAAAGTCAAAGAATACTCCTGTAACCACCAACCGGGATGCTGAGACGAAACCCGGTGGAGCGTCCACCGATCAAAGTGAACCTAAGAGAAGCAAAACAGGCGCAAGCAAATCGAAGCCAGAGGAGAGCTCTAGAACCGAGACTCCCAACACGTCAACTGACGCTGCTGAGCCGGGGGAGACCTCGCCAACAAGTACCTTCCGACCTCATTACGACAGCGTCTTCACGCGGTAGATAGCCTCTGAGGACACAACGACGGGTACGTTCCGTTGGATTGAATCTCGAAATAGTCTTGAGCTTACAATCGATTGAAGTGCATGTTATATCAATTGTTGTCCATTCTTCTTACGCCGTTTTGCGTTATTAGTCAACTGATTGGAGTCCATATGCGGAAGTCTACGCGGTGGTCTTATCGATGGCTCCTTGAGCTCTGATCCGAGTATAATTTTTGGTGTGACGGTGCTACATCGAGAACGGTGGCAGAGTTGACAAACGTGTTGCATGCTGGCCTGGTCGACCTCTCAGTTGGGATCGAAGCACCTCAACTCCAGTTGAGCTCGGCTCTTCATCCCCATGGCACCGAAGAGCAAAGCGCCGAGCTCTGAGGGCAAGCATGGACTTCCACCGGTCAAGCGTCCAGCTTTGATCAAGCGCAAAAGCAGCAGTCTTAGTGTCTTGGACATCACAGCCGGAGCTCCCGATGTGGAAATGAAAGCAGATCTCCCTCGAGTTGATCGTCACGCAGGCAGCTATGCGACGCGCTACTCAGTGACGACGGCCCGAGTTGAGCGTAACACCGGTAGCTTACAAGACTTGCGGCCGATCAAAGGAGATAGCGGTGACGTTGGCCGGATTCAAAGCCCACCTCAAGGCAAAAATGCCGACAAGAAGAAGAAGCTTAAACGGGGATGGCCTAGTAATGTGGGAGACTCGCTACCGGCAGTAGCGAAAACAACTCAAGAAGGAAAACCTCCTTCAGCAAACGATCAGCGACTACGACGTCGTCGCGCAGGTGATGTTGTACTCACCCGTCCAGCAACCATTGAGGTTGTAGTGAAGTACCAACGTGAGTACGAGTTGACTTCTATGAATTGCTACGAAACTAACCATATTCTGTGTGTAGTGGGGCAACACGAACTCAAGAAATTCAAAACGTGTTTCAAACAGATCGATCTTGAGTACGTATCGAAAACACTGAGCGATATGAACCGTAAAAGACTTCAACTAAGGCTTTGTCTCCTGACAGTGCGAGTGGTGTGATCGACTACGATGAGTTTTTCGAGTTTATCGATGAAACGAAGACTCCATTCTCTGAGGGTCTTTTCCGCATGATTGATTCAGATAGCAACGGATCGGTAAGCACCATTGCATTCGATATTGCTACCACATGTAACTAACGAGATAAGCGCTGCTGGTATCGGATAGATTGATTTTGAAGAGTTTGTTCATGCAACCGTTCTGTATTGCATGTACACACGTCATGAGATCCTCCGTTGTACGTGACTCAAGATGTGAATTTGAACTCGTAAATGATCGCTAACGTCGTCACGTGCACTGCCAGTTGCCTTCGATACGTTCGACCCTACAGGTAATGGGACGATTAGCGACAAAGAACTTCGACGACTCGTTAGTTTGGTAAATGATGGCGATTCCAAGTTTTTGGGCAACATCAACAACGCACTGTCCGAGTTTGATCGTAACAAAGATGGTGTCATCGACTTCGAAGAGTTCAAAAGCTTGAACAAGCGTTTCCCGATGTTGCTGTTCCCTTGTTTCCGGCTGCAGGACCGCATGCAAAAATCCACGCTTGGCGATAGTCACTGGCTTCAGCTACACAAGCGGCTCTACGAACGGCTCAAGTTGGAAAATTATCAGGTATGGGATGACCCCATTTACATCTTCTATTGGTGATGTTGTTGCTCAGTTTGCTTACCTTGGTTGGTTGTTGCTACACAGAAAAAACACAACGGCGCTCTACCTGCAGTAACTCTTGTCGGCGCCATTGTCAAGTTTCTTCGACTGGATACTCGAGACATCTACCAGCCATAACTTAATCCTCAACTGGTTTGCTAGGATGAAGATGACGTCATGTGGATGAGTCCAAGCGGGTAAATCGGCTTGCCGGAGGCGATATGGTTAAAGTAGGTGACGGGCTCCGATCCGCGCAACGGCAATGATCCAACTTGATCAGCACGGCACCAAGTAGCCCCAGCACTTTCGTAATCTGGAATCGACTTGGGCGGTTGGTCGCAGTTAATGGGCTCGGCGTAGAAGATGAAGCGCATGCGCACGTATTGACTGCCGTTGCGGTCTTGTTTGGGATGGTACTCGAGCTTCAGCACTCCAGTGAGACGAATATCGATGCCTGCTTCTTCTTTCGTCTCGCGGATGGCCGCCTGGGCGGGATTTTCACCACAATCGATCCGTCCGCCTGGCAACCAGAAGCCCGAGTTGGCGAACTCTTGCACGAGCAAGAAACTATTGTACTTTTTGTTATGACACACGACGAGGGCGAACGAGTACAACGTACTGTCCGCCATGTGGAATTCACTCGTCATCTCGTGTCGTCCTGGTGGGCCATGTGCGTTGTGCATGTGCACTTGAAACGATCCTCGCGGGGTCTCTCGACAGATCGGACACGTGATCCCGTCCGTGTTCTTCTCGTTAATGTGGTACATGGGGCAATGTCTCCAGAGCTGGTCTTCGTCCATGTTGTTTTTGCCGCAGAACGGACACGTGAATCCGTCGCGGCCTCCCGATCTGCCTCTGCGTCTCGAGTCGTAGCTGCCACAGGACGCGATAAACTCCAGCACTTCCCGTACTGAGTCCAAGGAGTCTGTGACCATGGAGGCCCCCTCTTGGAAGCACTGGTAGCGTCCCATGGGGTGCTCCGCGAGCTGCGGACTGAAGACAATGAGGAAAATCTGCTTGCTGATGGTGCGGATGCCCCGTAATAACGGGTACAGTCTGCGTTCCGACAGGCCCGACGCGCGGAACAACACGGCGTCGAAGGGCGACGACGGCGCGTAGACCGAAGCCGCGTGCGCGCGCATGGGCGGCGCCTGTTGATACGCGACGCGTCTGTCGTTGCTGGCGCTGGAGCGCGCGTGCGTCTGCATGAGCTGGTGCAGCACATCGGCCTCGTCGTCCACGGCCAACTCGGTGATGAAGCCCTGGGCCGTGCATGCGTGCACGCAGGCGTTGTCCAGACTGTCGAGTGGCACGTCGTGGCTCGACACGTTGCGGATCACTAGTGCTCGCTTCATTAAATGCAATTGTGGCAAAGTAGAAACTATACGGGAGAAAACACAGGTGTAATGTGAACTTTGTGAAATGTTCATGGAATGATACAAACCGCGAAACGACGCGAGCTGTTATAGTTGAAGTTGCAGAATGAATGACGACGAACTGGAAGAGTTGGAAGCGAAGGTAGTGGGGCAGAGTCTGTTAGTGATGCAAGAAGGCTGACTTGTACTTGTATGTTGTAGGTGGACGACTTGACGCATCAGAATGACGTGCTCAAGCAGGAGAATGAGCTGCTCGAGTCCTATTGTTGTAGGTGGACGACTTGACACATCAGAATGACGTGCTCAAGCAGGAGAATGAGCTGCTCGAGTCCTATCTGCAGCGCAACGGACAGCCTTCTACTGGGAGTGACGACGAGGACAAACTCATGGACAGAGACAAGAAGACTGGCGCTAGACAACGACGTGTGCGCACGCAGGCGACACTCACGATCGAGCAGAAGAACGATATCTGCAGTACGGAGCTCGAAGCGGCCCAGAAGGAGCTGGAGGAGACCAAACGTTCGTCCGAGAGACTCATCGACACGCTGCGTGCTGTGCTGGAAGAGACGGACATCCGCATTGCAGAGCTCAAGAAGGACGCGTACGAGTTCAAACGGGACATTGTGGTGGGTGCAGAGAACTTCCGCACAGGGAAGACCATCGCTGAAAAGATGATCCGCTACATGGAGGAGAAGCTGCGTCAGAAGGATGCTATCGTCGAGAAGCTGAGGCTGAAGAACGCCACACTCAAGAGCCAAGCGCAGAAGATTGATGCTCAACTCCGTCATAAGGAGGAAATGGGCGATGCACTCCACTACATCGATTTTCACCAGTTGCAGATTGAAAACAAACAGTACGTCGCGAAGATCGAAGAGCGTAACGAAGAACTACTGCGTCTGAAGCAGACGACTGGAAGCACGGTTCAAGTGCTGAATAATCTAAAGAAGCGGCTGCATGAACTGCTGGAAGAAAGCGCGTGGCTCCAAGGTGAGATCCGCACACGCACAGAACTGAACGAGAAAATCATCGAAGAGATCACTCTCGTGGAGGAGAAGAACCAGAAGGATATGCGGCGACTGCAGTCACAGCAGATACAACAATCCGCGGAGCCGAGCAAGGACATGCCACAGATTCTGGACTATGTTGGGCAGAAGGCGAAAATGTACGAACTGCAGCAGGACGTCAAAAACTACGAACGGAAGGTCGAAATTGCGGAACGTGCTGTCAAACTGCATCGTATCAAGGAAGCAAAGAGACTGCAATCACAAAGTTAAGGACTGTAGAAGGCTGGAATCCGCGGTTGTAGCCTTGAAACAATGCATGTACACTTTTAAACAACGCGACCCCCAGCAAAGTTTTAATTTCAGAGCCATGGAGAGAGCTCGCATCCGACGAAAACGACAGCAATTCCAGACGCAGCTTGATATTCAGTCGCGAGAATTGCGCGAAGCAATTGCAGCGCAACTTTCTTGTAACCCCAAACATGCTTCACTTCATGCACGACTCGTGTTGAAGGCGCAGTACCAGCTCGGTGAATTATGCACCGAATATAACGAGTTTGGGCTGGCGATTGTGTACTTCCAGCAAGTTCTAACCAATCTTGAGAATGAAGAACTGCCACAAGACGAAGATGAAGAGCTCACAACTTTAAAAACAAATCTTCTCAACTGGTTGGCTGTCACGCACTTCCGAGCTGGAAAGCATAATGAGGCCGTGGCTTTCCTGCTACAAGCTAAACAGAATTGTCGAGATGAGCTCAACTCCACGGATACGAATGGTCCACGAGTGGATAAGTTACTGACTGCCAACTACGCACTCTTCCTGCATGCAAAAGACAACATCGTTGATGCAGAGACCGCAGCACAATTGGTGATCGATGAAGGTGAAGCAGATCCGAACGAGGAACCTGAAAATGATATGCGTGCACGAAGCACAGCCTTTATGTGTGCGTCTCAATTGTCATCCATCTTATATTTCCATGGTTTACTTATAATTGTGATGTGATAGTGCTAGCAAGTATCTACAAGGCTAAAGGTGACGCTCAACGAGCTTTGAATTATGCCGAGCGAGCAGTTGTCCTTGCGGATCGAGTGCGAGACCCTCGACTAATTTCACGGGCCCACAATAATCTCGGCATTTATTGTCTCGAACAGAGCGATTTAGGGCGTGCGTTCAGCTTATTTGCCAGCGCGTATCGAGCTACCCAGCAGACCAAGGACTTCGAACAACAAGCGACCGTGAAATACCATCTAGGCATTGCTTTGTCGTACCTGGGCCGAAATCTGAATGGAAAGCAAGAAATTAGCGACGACGAAGAGGACGAAGATGGTCCCGAAGAAATACAGCAACACCGAGCAGTGCAAAACCCAAAGCTCTCTGAACATGGTGAGAGCAAACCAAATTCACTTTCAACTGGTGATGAAGTGGTGATAGAAACTTCCCCAGACACAGTAACACCACCAACAAAAACTCCAAAAGACTTGTTTTTGGAAAGTGAGAACCTAACGGATGCTCTTCCGGAGCCAGACAATTCACTACGCGTACTAACGCAGAGCAGCCGTGGAGAAGAAGAGTATTATGCGGGTGAGTTTCACACTGCAGAAGCTGAATTTACGATTGCACTAGGCCAGCTGAAAGAATTCACAGGAATCGACATTGACGACGAGACTTTTAATGCGAAGACCGAAGTCGATACCGTAGCTTCAAACGATGCAGACGTGGTTAACACAGAGGCTATCGAGGTTTCTCTTCCTGCTATTGAGCCGGAACTGGCGAAATTACATGGTTTGTTGCTCAGCTACATTGGATGCACACAACTTGTTGAGGGTAAATTCTCATTTGCTGAGCTCTCACACAAACGCGACCTTGCATTATCTCTTCGACAAGAGGATCTTCATGCTCAGCATCGCGCTTTACGCAACTTAGCTATCGTTTACAATTCCACGCAACGATATGTGGAAGCAATCCCTCTCTGGCGTGAAGCACTTGAACTCACAGTTGTGCTCGATCTCAAAGGAGAACAACTTATGGCTTATTCAGGCTTGGGATCTGCTCTTCGGGAATTATTGATGGTTGAGGGCCCTAACGCAGCCGAAGCAGCAGGATTAAACTCTGGTTCAGAAGCCATGCAGCCTCTGCAAGTATTTCTGAAACAACGCGAACTTGCTGAGGACATTGGTGATCTTCATCAGCAGATTTTGGCACAACGGCATATCGTTAGTGTGTACGAAAGTCCGATATCAAAGCCACAGAGCGAAAGTGAGGCCACCGAAGTGCTAGAGAGCCGATTGTCCGAGTGCGATACGCTGGTGAAACTTTGCGAAAAATGCCAAAACTTGCAGTATCGTGCCGATGCGTATCGATCTCTAGCTAATGCTTTAACTTCCCAAATTGTGCGGCTTCGAGCTCGAGCGAGCAGTGCTGGAGCATCTGCTAATTACGGCCTAGCTGATGCCATTGCTTTACTTTCTCAAAAGCGAAATAGTGTATGTGCGAGCTACGAGGACGCAAATATTGCGCTTTCAACCGCAGCAACTCTCATGTTCCAAGACATCTATGACGAAGGAACGGACGATGAAGCCAAAGGGTCCAAACCAAAACCAGATGAACGCCATGCTCGACCACCACTAACGCGACTGGAGATTTTGCAACGTCGATAAGCAATTGTACACATCTTAAAAACCTAGTTATGCTAGTTGCTCACTAGCTGTCTGGTTCAATTCTCAACTCTTGTTTTGCCGCTTAGGACTTTTTCGATGGATTGCGCTTATCACTGGAAGCGAGCACTTTAAAGGTGCAACGAAGACTTTCGTCCACGACCAGCATCGCACCAGCATTGTCAAATTCATTGCAATAGTTTGGTGCAGAGAAAATGGTCACGAGTTTGCGACCAGCGAAGAATTCATAGCCGTCCGAGACGACTTGGTGTGCTCGACAAACGAGATCGAGATCGTGTGTCTTGAGGAATTGGTCCACTACGTCACTTCCGAAGATGTAAGACACCCCTCGATCGCTTTCAGTCCAGCCTTGGCTATCAGGGTCTGGGTCTGACCAGAGCAGGTCGCAGAGCAAACCTTCATCGGGTACATCCGTAGGTCGGCGAATGTTTTTGATTTGGTCTAGCGTGTACAGGTCGGGTGAGAGGCCTCCATGCGTGCAGAAAATCTGTGAATAATCTTCATGTGAATGTCACTAGTTACACCAGACAGTGATATCGAAGCTCACCTTTCCTGCAATTACACCCGAGATTGGCATGCAGTTGAAGCAGTCGCCAAATGTGCGCCACACTTTGACGGAGTAGCGGCGTTTGCATTCGTCGTAGAAGCCGTAGATGCGGTTGATTGACGCACATTCGTGGTTCCCTCTCAACAGGTAGAGCTGCTCCGGGTACTTGATTTTGTACGCAAAGAGGAGGCAGATCGTCTCGATACTTTGCATGGCACGGTCGACGTAGTCTCCGAGGAAGAGATACCGTCGTTCGTCTGGAAACCCTCCCATTTCAAACAACCGAAGCAGGTCGGAGTACTGGCCGTGGGTGTCACCGCAAACGTTAATTGGGGCAGGAACTTCCACTAGCGGGGCTTGTTCTAGGAAAATCTGTACGAAAGTGTTAGATACAATCAATTGGTCGTTGGAAGCGGGAGGTTGTGCTCACGGTGCGAATTTTGCGACAGAGCAGCAGAACTTCATCCGTCGTGATGTCCGTCACTTCGGTCTGCGTCGGTTTGTCCTGAACGCTTAAGAGTTTGCGGATGACACCGTCCACTATCTGGAGACTCGGATCTGCCATGGCAACGCGCTGTCAAGTGGACTAAAGGCGGTTTGGATGATGCAACCAACGCATGCACGAGGCTATTTTATCGCTGGCCTATTTTAACCACATGCCTGTCGTGAGCATTGAGATTCAGAAGAACATCCTTGGCGGCAACTGGGACAACAACGAATTGTCCTTGTCGGTTGATAGTGTGCACGCTTCGGCTATTAAATACTGCTGGAAGATCAGCAGCACAGTTGACGACGATGCATCAGCTGCAGATCCTGAATTCCAGTTGTACATGTACCGGTATTGACTCGATACCTTAATCAGGTAACCTTATTGAGGGATCGCCAAGTGTTGGCGTAGACAATGTGGCCAAGGTCTCCGTCGACCCGAGAACGTGGTGCATTCATTCGACTAGAGTTGTACTGCGATAAGCTGTTCTAAAAACATGCCAAATCAGACCTAAACCCAGATCCTATAGTGAAAACAAGTCAAATCAAACGGAAACTTGTGACGCGCCAGGATCACACGAACCGCAACCTATATGTTACATCACCATCCTCCTCTCCTTTACAAAAACCAACTACCCCTATAATGTACGTTATAACAAATCTCCAAAGACCTTCTGCCATCAAGGTCATTCCTCGATCCTCCACCAAAGACGCAAGGGATGAAATTCCACAGCAAGGAGGTGCTCAATGACACGTGGACGCAGTTCCTGGCGCTGTGTCTGCTGCTGATGCTGGCCGTGGACTCGCTCAAGTAGGATTCTCTCTCTCTATTTGGCCCCCTATGCATCCCTCTAACACTCGTCTAGTCCTATCAAGGCCGTGAGCAAGTTCCTGGGCCTCCCGTCCTACTACTGGGGGCTCTTGGCCGTGGGGATGATGCTGGGGCTGCTGTTCCACAACGCGGCCGACGTCATCTACCGCTCCACGCGCGTCTTCCTCAACAGCATCCTCAGCATCTCGTTCAAGAGCGTCGACCTCATCGGACTGGACAACGTGCCCACCGACGGCCCCGTCATCTTCACAGGCAACCACGCCAACCAGTTCGTGGACGGCCTGGTGGTCATGATGACGAGTCCGCGCAAAGTAGGCTTTATGATCGCTGAGAAGTCGTGGCACTTGCCTGTGGTGGGGCATTTGGCTCGCATCATGGGTTGTATCCCGGTGGTGCGTCCTCAGGACTCGGTGGCTTCTGGCGTGGGTAAAATCAGGGTGAACAGTGAACAAGCGGTGACGCCTGCGAGCTCCGCGAGTGGAGGAGCGAGCAGTGGCAAACCTCAGTGGCTCGTACAGGGGGAAGGCACGAGTTTTACCAAGCAGGTGACTCCTGGCGACCAGATTCGCTTCCAAGGAAAGAGCGTCAAGGATTCAGGCTCACCCGTGAAGATCGTGCAAGTGCTGGACGACGCACAGTTGCTGCTGAACGAACCACTGAAGGATGGAGAGGGACAAGTGGTGCTGGAGAACGCTCCGTTCGGCATCCTCAAGCGTGTGGATCAATCGGTGACATTTGCCAAGGTGTACACGCACTTGAAGCGTGGAAATTGTATCGGTATCTTCCCCGAGGGAGGTTCGCACGATCGTACGGATCTGTTGCCGCTCAAGGCAGGTGTTGCTGTCATGGCTCTCGGTGTCAAGGACAAGTACAACATTAATGTGCCTGTGGTGCCTGTGGGATTGAATTATTTCCGTGGCCATCGCTTCCGTGGACGTGTGACCGTGGAGTTTGGAACTCCTATCACAGTCGACCAAGAGCTCATGGCGAAGTACCAGGAAGACAAGCGCGTGGCTTGCAACACCTTCTTGCACCGTGTGGAGGAGAGTATGCGATCGGTGATTGTCACGACGCCAAGCTACGGTGTCATGCAGGAAGTGTTGACCGCTCGTCGTCTGTTTCAGCGCTCTGGTGTACGTCTGTCGGCCAAGGAAACACAGGACTTGAACCGCCGCTTTGCTGAGGGCTACAAGGTGCTTCAAGACGTTCCTGAAGCGAAGGAAGATCTTGCAGCTCTGCAACACAAGCTGGACAACTACTACAAGACATTGCAGAAAATGGGTCTGATGGACCATCAGGTGCCATACATCCCGTGGTGGACCATTCACGATGTGTTGGGCTCGGCACTCTACGGTCTACTGATCCTGTTGCTAGCATCCATTCCGTCCTTCATTTTGAATGCGCCGGTGGGTATTCTGGCTCGCTATGTGGCAAACACGGCGCAGAAGAAGGCACTGGAGGGTTCTAAGGTCAAGGTGATGGCACGCGACGTCGTTCTGAGCAAGAAGATTCAGTTCTCGATCGTGGCCGTACCGCTGCTGTGGCTCATGTACTTTGCTGCGGCTGTGGCCTTCACTGACTGGTACTGGTCATCAATTATGCTGCTCATGGTGTCGTTCCCTCTTTTCTCTTTCTTCGGTGTACGCTCCGTGGAGGCTGGCATGATCGAGTTGAAGACTGTCCGCCCGTTGTTCTACCGTCTTCTGCCGACGTACAAGGCTACGCAGGACGAGCTCCCACGTCAGCGCGCCGAGCTGCAGAAGGAAGTTCGCGAGTTCGTCAAAAAGTACTCGCCACACCTTGGCAAGCTGGCTGAACCGAAGAAGCTCGACTGGAGCGAATATATGCACGAGCGCTCGTTGGTGGTGACTGAGAAGGTGAAGCTTGAAGAGTCAATCCCACCTCCACCTCCAGCTCAAGTTCACGATGACGATGATGACGAGGAGCCTCGCGAAGGTGAAGCCGAGGACGAAATTGGGTCTCCCCCGCCAACCATCACCAAGTCCCACGACATCAGCATCCTGGGCAAATCTGAGAAATCGGTCATTGACTTGGCTGGCCTCGAACGCTCCATGTCATGCCCACCTGGGTACCAGGAGCTCGCCGAAGAAGTGGCCAAGCTTCGTCAAGGCTCGGTTTAGATTGTTCAACAAGAAATGCGCGGCTGGCAGTCGCATGATAGTCGAATGTTACTGGGATGGATGAACCTGTCAAGCACTTTGTGGTGTGCTATGCAGTGAACACGAGTACACTTCCAAGTCATTAAAATCATGAAGCGATACATATTCATTCACTGTTTCTCTTCTCTAACTCATTGCACATCACTTGCAAAACTAAAGCTCTACTTGTGGAAGATGGAGCCGCGACGCAGCGCAGCAACAGCCTCCTCGCGGTCCTTGTCGCTCAACAGGTTCAGCACCTCGAGGATGCCGGCCACAGCAGCCTTGGGGTCCTTGCGTCCGATCTCGACAACTTGTGAGGCCATCTGCTCCTGGCGCAGATCCGCCACACGCGAAGCGATCCATTCCTTGTCACTTGACAACCACAGCAGCACGTCCGAGTCGCCGTGCGACCAAAGCTCCGACACAGACACGTTCTGCTGACGCGGCACACGACCGCCGTTCACAGCCTCCGTGAACCAGCCCTTCAGTACCTGCTCCGAGCCCACGAACGTCGTCGCGCGGGGACCGCCATCGCTAGCAGCCACCACCTGACGGCGCAACGCGAACTCGGCGAGTTGACGCTTCAGACGCCAGTAGAAGAACGTGCGCGAGTTCGACCAGGGCACCACCTGACGGATGCAACCCACAGACTTCATGCGGCCAGGCGTGTCGTGGAGGTCACCGAACTCCGTAGCCACCTGCACGTAGATAGGTAGCAGGGTGTCCTCGCGGGTTTTGATCTCAGCCGAGATCTTGGCACCCTCAGTCTCCTTCTCCGCCGGCGACAGTTCAGCAAGACGAGCAGTGAGCTGCTTGAGCTTGTCGTCGAGGCGGTGCATCGTCTCCAGGAGCTGCTTCTTGCGGTACTTGATTTCAATGAGACCGGCCGGCTCCAGCACACCACCACGACCCTGTGGATCGGCATACATCTCCATTATGCCCTCGTTGATGGTAGGGTCCACAACTGCCCAGGCGCCACCGCGCAGTTCAGCAAACGGCGGGATGTACACGAACACGGGCTGCTCGTAGTTGACAAGGCCGTCCACAATGGCAGCACCGAACTTGAGCACCTCGTCGAACATATCGCGCTGGCCACCCGAGAAACCACGCCAGTTAGCCAGGATGAACAGCGGCAGGTCCTCGCCCTTGAAGTCCTTGATGGCTGTGGCAGTCTTGTGGGCCGAGTCGGGGAACCACACCTGGCCAGCCTGTTGCATCAAATTCTCCTGGGATGCCGGAGCGGCCGGGTCGGCAGGGATGACCTTCTCGGACGTGCGCACCTCCGTGACAACCACACCGCAAGGAATGCCACCCAGACGGCCGCGTCCAACGATCACGCTCTTGGCCCAGCCGTCAAGCGTCTCACGGAACGAGTCCTTGTCCATCAGACCGGAGACCCACTTGCCCGTGGTCTCATCAACCTTACCCGCAAGCAGCGCACGCGGGTCGTACTGCGTGCTCTTGTCCTTGGGGCAGAAATCCACCGTACGCTCGATCTCGTCCACTCCGGTCAGATCGCGGATCGGCAGTGGGCCGCGGCGAACCGCCGGCACGAAGCTGAGCCACTCAAGGATGGAGTAGATGCCTGACAAGTGGTTCTTCGCCGTCAAGTGCGTCACACCGTTCGTATGCATGATCTTTACGCCACCAAGCTGGTCGTTCGAGGTGTACACCTCCTTGCCCATGAGCTTGTTTAGCGCCTGGTAGCCTGTCAGGATGATCGGCGAGTGCGTGGCGTTCTGCACCGTACGGTGGCCCAGACGAACCAAGTAGGCACCAATACCGACACTGCGGCCGCATGCGTACGTGAGCGTGAACACGTCCTGGTATGCGCGCGATGTTTCACCAGCGATGGTACCACTGCCGCGGAGGCATTCCACTCCAAGATCGATCTCGCGACCCACAATGTCATTCAGCACGTAGCGCTCTTCGCCGGTGCTGGTGACCAGCAGCTCCGCGTTCACAGAGCCTTCAGCAGATGCAACCTTGTAGTCCTCTGGCGTCAAGTACAGGTACTCGAAACCCTTGGTCGGGTTGGTCTCGTCCTTCCAGCAGACCTTGTACAAGGCCTTGATGGACTCGGCCATGCCGATGCGAGCACCAGCGTTGGCAGAGAAGAAGAAGCGAGGAATGCCCTTCGAACGAGCCAGCTTCGACGCCAGGTCGAACAGCGTATCCTCGCGCGTACCGAAGGAGCCAGCCTTGAACGTGATATCGTTGGCAATGATGATGATCTCACGTCCATCCGGGAACTCCGGAGTGTAGAGCGTCAGCAGCCACGCCACCATACCGATGTCGTTCTTGCCACGCGAACGTGTAGTCTCGGTCAGAGATTTGCCCGTTGCGTCCAGGATCAACTCGCGCGTCTCCATCAGCAGGTTCGGGATGGTGATCTTCGCGCCTCCTCCGCGGGTACGCTGTTGCACGTACTTGCGCCACTGACGCAGCAGGTTGTATTCGATGAGCTCCAGGAAGTCGTACACGTACACTGTGTTCGACATGGCCTTGGCCATCTGACGCTTCTTATCAAACGGGAACACTACCGGGTACGGCGTCGTGACCGGCATGCCGTCAAGCTCGCCATGAGTCTCGTCACCGATGGAGGTGAAGATAGGCTCATCGTGACCGGCAGCCTCGACGTAAGCCTGCACACGGACGACGTAGCCCGTGGGGTTCTCAGCCACGAGGCGCACAGGGATTGCTGGTGCCTCGCTGTTGAAGCGTGCGATGATCTTGAGCTCCACAGTTGATACACCAAGCTGCTCCAGACGCTCGGCGTAACGGTATGCCAGAATGCGGATCACACCCTCGAGGTACTGCGGGTCCACGATTGCCTGAGGCAAGATGTTCAGGTAGACATGGTTGTTCTTCGTCGGCAGCTTCGACTTCTTCACCAGAGGGTTGGCCAGGTTCACCTCCAAAGCGTTGAGGGCGTCAACAAGCGAGCGCTCGGGGCCAGGATAAGCATCATACTGCGAACGTGAGCCGCTGCCGTCGTGGTCCAGCTGACGGACAACAGCACGCACGAAGATGCGCTGGAAGCGGTCAGTCACGATGTGCGAATCAGACTCCTTCATCTTGGCCAGGTACAGGTGAACATTCTTGTTACCAGACGACAATGGCATGACACTGTAGTTCTGAAGACGACGCAGCTCCAGCTTGTAGGCCAGCGGAGCCTCCATGTGACGCACGATCTTATCCTCGCTGTAGCTCAGGCGACCAGGGAACGTGTAGATGTTCGGATACAACGCCATGTCAGCGTTGTGCACCGAGATCTTCTCAATGTTCTGCGGACGCACGGAGAAAGTCACGCGACGGATGTTGTGCGCGCGCAGGTCCTGATCCACAGACTTGAGGTAAGCCTCAGCCTGCTCCAGAAGGTTGGCCTCCTCCGCGTGCTCATCCACCAGCAGGACGTGCAGCACATTCACGAGCGGGTCCTTACGCACCGACAGCGTTTTCTTCGCCAGCGGGAACAGCGTCATGACATCCGTGAACGCCTTCTGGAAAGCCTCCAGGTTCGCAAGACGAACGATGGCACCGTGACGCTCAAAGTCCGAGGAGATCTTCTGGTAGTTCTCGACTGGCTTGGGCAGCGGCTTCTCCACCACCTCCTGCTCGTCGCTGCTTCCTTCAGAGTTCTGCTCGCCAAGATCCATCAAACTAGCAGAACTGTTGCGGCGCAGCAAGCTCGCGAGGTCGTCGTAGCTCTCAGCAGGGGCGACACCAACAGCCAGCGCATCGACAACGGGCGACTTGAACTGGAACGTCTTAGCAAAAATGTCGTTGAAGGTCATCGTCTCCATCGACTCAATGAGGTACGACCGGTACACACGGAGCGCATACAGCTCAAGTGCCAATTCGCGAATCTGCTGGTCCTCGTGGTCAAGCAGCGAAATGAGCAGGTCAAAGAGCGGCTGAGACTGATCCAGCAGGTTAGCGCAGGCGTCGCCAAGCTTCGTCGATGAGCCATTCGCAAGGTAGTCCTTGAGGACCTTCTCAACCTGGCTGAGACGGTCGCGGTATGACGGCATCTTGTTGTCGATCAGAAGCTGACGCGCCTCCAGAGCCACAAGCGAGTACTGCTTCTCCTTGAAGGTAGCAAGCTTTTCTAGAAGCGGCACAAACGCAGCCGCCTTCATCGACTTGCGAGGAACCACAGGCGTACCACGGGCCATCTCGGCAAGAAGTTGTAGCAGCAGCTTGTTCTTGGCCTCCAGTGCCTTGTGCGAGCGAGCGATAGAGAACACCTTGTTCAGGTCTGCCGAGTTCTGCTGACGCAGAGCCATCACCACGTCCTCAACATTGTGCGAGTTCGCGTACACAGTCTCCACCGTGAAGTATTCGTTGATCAGCTCCGTCAGCACAGCTTCCTCGCCAGACAACAGGCCGTGCTTGTACTTGGTAGCAATGTCACGCAGCGTAACCACCGAGGCCTCAAAGTCCGAGCGCTTACGGTCAGTGTCAAACGTCTTCTTGTGCTCTTCCAGAATTTCGACCACTTCAGCGACGTTGAACTCGTGGGTAGCCTTGGGGTCCTCAGTCACAGCCTTCTTGAACGTCTGAATCTTGTCCGTAATCTTCGCGAACACATCAAGCGGAATACGGCCGGCCAGAGACGACATGGCCTCCTTAATCTCCTCCACGGGCAGGAGGGGCTCGTTGAGCACATGGAACAGGTCAGCCACAGCCTTCTGCGTGAGGTCCTCGGGAGCAAAGTAACCCTGCAGCACGCTCTTCAGAAGTTCCAGCGACTTGCGCATCTTGTGCACAGCCTTAGTGCTGTTGCCGTTCGAGTTATCCGGCGAAGGCAGCTTACCCATGTATACGTCCGACTTCTTCACACACGACGGATCATCCAGCTCCATGGTGGCGATGCAATCGCCAGGCGCCAGGACGGCACCCTCGGACTTGAGAAGACGAATAACACCGGCTTCAGGAGTAAGTAGCGGCATGTACATCTTCATCACCTCAATCTCAGCGTACGGCATTCCGCGACGCAGACTAGCGCCATCATCCACCAGGTAGCGAGCGAGCTTACCAGCCGTGTTGGTAACGAGACGAGTGGGGTCGTACTCCTTCGTGAACACGCACGTGTGGCTGTCAACCACAAGACGCAGGCCCTGCGCTTCCTTGGTAGCATAGGCAACGTGCGACTTGCCGTTCAGCAGGACGAGGAAACCACCATCCGACAGAGTGCGAATCTCCACCTGCACGTACGAGTCGTTGCAGAAGAGCGTGAACTGGATCGGACCACTGCGGCACGCCTTGATGTTGTATTTGATGCCCTCGTAAATGAGTTCAAGCGACTCCTCCTGCGACAAGAAGTGGTTGTGAGGAAGCTGACCGCGCTCGATCTGGTTGACGTACTCCTCCTGAAGCGCATTCGACGCCTGGTACGCGCAGCATACGGCACCAACAAGGACCACCATGAGAGGGTCCGGACGGCCCTGCAGACGCACTTCACTGTGGTGAGAGATACGCTCGTCCAGCCACGACGTGGAAATGCGGTTGTGCTTGAAATCGTCGGACTCCATCATGTTGACGATGTACTCGACGGTCGTGTGGATGTCACCACGGATAGACAGCTCCTTGAGAGCAAGAATCATGTTCTTGCGGGCCTTCTCACGCGTGGGGCTCCATGAGAACAGGTGACCAATCTGTGAGTCAGCGAACTCGTGCACTTGGCCGGACGAGTCCACAGAGAAGTAGCCCCACACATCGGGCGTACTGCGGAAGTTGAGCTCCTGGATAGCGCCACTAGTGGGCTGGAAGCCGGCGTTCGGGTCCTCTGCTGTAATACGGGCGGCGATAACGTGGCCATGCGGAGGTTTCTGCTTCTCTGTGTCGAAATTGATAGGCGCCGTCTCGAACGCGTCCTTGTTGTACAGACGACGCACATCGGGGATGCAGTGCAGCGGGATGCCCATAGCGACTTGGAGCTGGGCAGCCGGCAGGTTCACGTGGGTGATCATCTCCGTCACAGGGTGTTCCACCTGCAGACGCGGGTTCAGCTCCAGGAAGAAGAACGAGTTACCGTTGTCCTCCGGCAATTCACTGAAAAGGTACTCGACCGTACCAGCGTTGACATACTCGACCTCCTTCGCGAGGCGAGTGGCTGCGCGCATCATTTTCTCCCACACTTCCTGGGTGGGGGCGAGCACGGGCCCTTCCTCAACAATCTTCTGGTGACGACGCTGTACGGAGCAATCACGGCCACTGAGGGCAATCGCGTTGCCGTAAGTATCTGCCAGCAGCTGCACTTCCAAGTGACGCGACTTGGGCGCCAGCTTCATGACGAAGATAGGAGATCCAGGAATCTCACCACGCACCGCCTCCCAGGAGCTGAGCACTTGGGACTCTTCGTGCACCATACGGATACCCTTGCCACCCCCGCCTTCACTGGCCTTGATCATAACGGGGAAACCGATACGCTTGCACTCGTCCAGGCAGTGGTGGCCGTCCCGCAGCATGGCTGCGTCATAAATCTCCTGCGGGATACCGTCGTTCTGCTTGTAGTCGACTTCCATGCCGTCGCCGTTCCAGGCGATGGTGGGCACCTTGGCACTCTGCGCAATGATAGTGGAGCCGATCTTGTCGCCCAGCGCGCGCATGGGTTTGCCGGGAGGGCCGATGAAAATGATCTTGCGCTCGGTCTGCGCCAGCGTGTCGGGCAGCAGCGGGTTTTCGGAGGCGTGGCCCCAGCCGGCCCAGACGGCGTCGACGTTGAAGCGCTCGGCGATTTCGATGATGAGCGCCACGTTGGCGTAGTTGTGGTTGTTGGAGCCGCCGGGCACCTCGACGACGTGCTCGGCCATGCGGATGTACTCAGCGTTGGCCTTGAGATCCTCGGGCGTGGCCATGACGACGAAGGTGACGACGTGCTCGTCGGCAAACATCTCGTAGCTCCAGCTGCGGATGCTGCGGATGGCTTTGACGGCCGAGATGCCGTTGTTGGCGATCAGCACGGACGTGATAGCGCGCTGGCCGTGCTGCAGACGCACGTATTCCTCCATGCTCGCGTAGCTCAGCGGGTGGCTGTCGCTGCGCGGGGCCGCGTCGGTCGCCTGGACGTCGGGAGTCGCTTCCTGGGCCACCATGTCTTGCGTGTCGGCTGCAGCTCCAGTTGGGGAATGGCTCATGGAGGGAGGGAAGGCTGCTTCGTTCTTGTTCGGGCGGAGTGCGGAATGCCACGCATTTGACCTGGTTGAAACGCGATTTCGACCAATCCCAGACCACAAAAGGCGATCTGAGACGTCATTTGCTAAAATTACACATACAGATGTCAAGTCACTTCAAGGCGGGTTGTCAGCGAGGGGCTCTGCAGCGCGTCATCGATTTCAGAGGATGCGCTGCAAAGCTGGTGGACCAGTGCATTCCTCGGGTGCTTGTGTCACCACCAGACGCCATAGCTGATTTCTTTGCGCTTCGCTCGCTTTCTTCTTCGAACCGCACGCACGAGGCGGGATGATCCACTGCGGCCAAACCCCAGACCCAGATCGATGGACCATCGACGATGGATAGCAGGCGTACTAACGGAGAAGGAAGCACGCGTGCACCATGATGGCAGCAGACTGGAGACGCTCGCTATACATGTAGTCTCCGGAGACGCTACCTAAGCGTGAGGCCGAGAAAGGTTGTCAAACTGAGACCCTTAATCGAGTGACGTCACTCGAACGCCTTTTCGAACACTTGTTGACAAACTAATCAAGAGCTGTTCGGAAAGATTGCCCCATTTACACACTGAGCAAGATGGAAATGCTGCAAAGAATCCACTCGATCCAAAAACATAGACGAGGCGTTGCGTTCTAGGTGATGGCTCCACTTGTCGCAATCGTGACGCGCATGAATGTAGCCATCTGACGAGGGCCTGCCTCACGAAACGAACTGCTTGGGCGAAGTTGTCCACGGAAGGTTAGCGAAGACTTCTACCGCAAAGCACTTTTAGCTGGCTAATGATGAAGACGTGTCATAATGCGATCAAGGTAAGCAGAAGATGAAGTTGGGCGTGACATCAGTAAAGCTACTTCGAATTATTTCATTTTCTCTAGCTGCCCAACCTTCATCAGTTGATGTTGCGGAGGCTTGATCATAGTTACGCATGGTGGAGATCGACACTTTAGTTCAAGCTCACCAACAGTAATTTCATATTTCAAGCCGCAAAATTATCGGTATGTATCCATCGATCTACTACAGCTACGACGCCAACCCACCTAGGTGCGCCGCTTCTTCGCTGGAGCCTTGCGTGGGGCCTTCTTTCCTGCAGCAGCCGGAGCCTTGCGCTTTGCGCCTCCCCGTGTTTTCTTCTGAAACTTGCTAATATCCAGGTCTTCCTCGTCATCCGGCTCGCTCTCGGCATCTGATGGCGGCGGTAAACCATTCTCTTCATCCTTGACAGCTGCAACCTTCCCTCGTCCTTTCTTGATCGTGGTAGACCCAAGCACTGACTCCACAACCGCTTGCGATTTGTGTGATGCCTTGTTGTACCTGAAAATCATCAGACGTTATCGGTTAGCATATTGCATGTAGATCCAGATGTAAGAACCGAGCGTGCGTCCACCGTACATTCGGGTGAACGCGGTCTTGGCCTTGGAGTCGAGCTCTGAGTAAGAGTGCCGTTTAACGCCGGGGAATTTGAAGCTTTCCATGGACTCCGTCAGGTCCTCACGGGTAATTTCGCATTCGTCCAACAGGTCGATCACTTCATGGATATTCTGGATATCGTATGCACGAAGTGAGATTCAGGCAATTGAGCATCAAATAACGATAGTGAGCTATAACGTACATCATCTCCAGACAGTAACTTCTTGAGCAGGATCTCTTTCATGTATGGCACGTAGTCAAGGCGAATAACTGCAAGAGTGCGTAGATTCACCTTAGGACCAATTAGGATAATACTCCGAAATACAACATACCTTCTCGGGAGCCGGAAGCGTGTGATCGCATTCGAACTGATAACTCACTCAGCAATCGTTTGGATTTGGAGGCCGATGAGTTCTTCCCCAGCCATCTGCGTGTAAATAGTGACAAAGTGTTAACCATCCATTGATATCATTCTATCCAGCATAATAGTAGAAAACGTACTTGGAAAACTCGGTATGACCAACGAAACCAGCCGCGTATACACACGCGCCAACGTTCATTGCAGCCTGTTTCGTGAGCAAGTCCCACCGCTGTTCCACGCGCACATACGTGTTCAAGAGGTCACTCTCTGAGATGAACTCCGAAGCGTGCATCGCTGCTTCCAGATTCTCGTCGGACGAAGTCCGATTGTTCATGATGCTCTGAATGTAGTTTTCTTGGATCATCAAGGGCATCATGTCATAGTCAACGAAATACGCCTCGTTCCGCCTTTCAAATGAAACATCACGCTTGAAAATCTCTTGTGTAGCACTGAACGGGTTCAATCGTAAGCTCTCATCCTTGTTGTGCTGCGAGGAAGAGTCCACCAAATCTGCATACGTGACTTTAGTGGTGGTAAGACGCCACCTTTGCATCAGCGTTAGTAGTTGTCGAATATCGTTGCCACATCGATCAGCAGCCTCTTCAATTGCGTTCTTCTCCAGATGCAGTCCTTCTTTCAAGCCGATCTCCATCAACCGCTTGCCTATTTGAATCTTGGTCGGTCGACGCATGCGTAAATCAAACGAGTGGTTTGCAAGTGATCGCACCTTTGGGCTCTGACGATCATTGCAGATGCAAATGATTGGAGTCTTCGACTTCTTTATGAGTTGAATTAGTTCTGCCGTACCACCACGGTCACCACCTGACATACCGTCGACCTCGTCCATGATGATCACGCGACGAGCAAGGTGCATTCTCTCCTTTGACTTCCCTGTAGGAACACCGAATTGAAGTGCCTGTGTCCCAAGCACGTCCTTAAGCCCGGTTTGTAGCATTTTCTTGCTTCTGGTGTCACTTGCATTGAGCTCGGTGCACTCGAACCCACACTCGCGAGCCACCAAGTTCGCAATAGTGGTCTTACCAATACCAGGAGGACCCGAGAGCAGCACAGTCTTAGCTCCGCGGTTCTCGGACAACTTCGTCGAGAATGGAATTTTCTTGGTTCCTTTCACGTGCATGGCTTCCCAATCCATGATCCATGTCTTTAACTTCCTTCCCAGCTCGATATTGCCGATCATGTGGTCCAAGGTCTGCGGCTTGTACTTGTCCGTCCACAGCTCATCGTTGATCGATCTAGCATACAACACAAGCACTAATTAGTCTAATCTATCGCTCTCTCCCTATACACCAGCAGCTACGTACGTGTTCAATTTTTGCTTGCCTTTCGACGAAGTGGTCTTCGCTCCAGCTTCCACTTTGACTCTCGCCTTCTCAGCTGCCAAGTCCTGCGCCTGTTGAGCTGCTGCAGCCTCGGTAATGAGATTGTAGAATTCATTCTGCGTCAAGATCCGGACGTTCTTGGCCACAGCTTCCTTATACTTGGAGCCATCCGTCACGTTGCCACCTTGTTCCAACGTAGAACCAGCCACAAGATACTTGGTGCTGCGTGTAACACTATTCGCAACAGACCCGCCACAACACTTGACAAGGTGCACTGCATCTTCACGTAGCAGATTCTCCAGCACTCCAGAGAACGTAAACGTCTTCCCGTCCAGACAACCGGAGCAGGGAGCAGGCACCTTCAACGCCTGCTTCACAATAGCTGCGTCACCGTCAGTTGCCCGTTTAGAAGGTGCAGCCTTCCCTTCCTTCACTTCCTTCACCTCGTTCTTCACCTCATTCTTCACCTCCGGCATCTCCTCGTCTTCGCTGTCTTCCACAGCAGCACGTCGCAGTCTTCTCCTCTGCTTGGGCTTCTCCTCTTCACTCTGCATCTCAAAGTCCGAGTCAGGGTCCGCTTTCTTCGCAGCCTGGCGCTTGCTTCCGTCGTCATCGCTGTCGTCCAGCACTACAACGCTCGGTTTGGCGGCACGTCGAGGACGCGACGGAGGCGTTGGCTCTGGCTCTGCTTTCTTCTTAGCGGCTGCGGACACCAGTCAATCATGAGGATTACGAGGCACAGAAGAGACTGGACACTTACGCTTGGAGGGTGTAGCCGCCTTCTTGCTGCCGTCGCTTGCATTCTTCTTCTGGAAGAACGAGCGGATGTCCATCGCCGTTACGAGCGCCAGACGCGGATCTTCCTTGTGACTTTCCCGCCAATACTGACGACGGCAACGACGCGCTCTTGTAGAGAGAGATGCGACGTTCTGGTAGAGGTATGGTGTGGACCACTTAGATGTGGTATTTTTAACAGCTGTAGCAGCCAATTAGATGTCGTGTAGCCACTTTTTATTGACCAATCGACGTTGCGCGATGAACAAGTTCAGTATAACACGTCAGTCGACATCTTCCTTCAGCAAGCATGGAGCTCTCCCTGACGGCGCTCAAGTATGCGAGTTTGTGCATCTTGTGCGTGCAGAACAGCTTGCTGGCGATCCTCATGCGTCTCTCGCGAGTCGGCGACTTCCCCCGCTTCAACCCAGCCACCGCTGTGTTCGTGGGCGAGGCGCTGAAGCTGGCCACGTGCTTCGCCGTGTTGTTCCACGTGAGTCTCCTTGCTATCTTTATATAATTTTGTGTGACTGATGCTGAGTTGTTGACAATTGCAGGAGTTCAACGCACTGAAGGAACCGCAGCGACGCAAGCGCATGGGAGAATCCTTCCGCACGATCACCAATGCCAATGAACTGCTGCGAGTGAGCGTACCGGCGATGCTCTACGTGGTGCAGAACAATTTGCAGTATGTGGCCGTGTCCAACCTGGACGCACCCACTTTCCAGGTCATGTACCAGCTGAAAATCCTCACCACCGCGATCTTCTCTGTCGTGATACTGCGGAGAACGGTGTTGCCAACACAATGGGGAGCTATCGTTACGCTTATGATGGGTGTTGCTCTCGTGCAATTGGATGATTCTTCAGCCGCTGCTGTGAAGACTGATCAGACAGCTCAGAGCACCACCAAGGGATTACTGGCTGTGGTTGCTGCCTGTGTGTGCTCTGGTTTTGCTGGTGTCTACTTTGAGAAAATTCTTAAAGGATCGGGCTCCAAGACCACACTATGGGAACGCAACGTGCAAATGTGTTTCCTGGGGTTGGCGCTTTCTGGTGGCGGTCTCATGTACAACGATCTTGGTTCAATTATGGCTCGTGGATTTTTCTATGGCTACCGCCCTGTGGTCTGGGCAGCTATTTCGATGAGCGCATTCGGTGGCCTCCTCACGGCTGTTGTCGTCAAGTATGCGGACAACATTTTGAAGGCTTTTGCTACGTCCATCGCTGTGGTGCTGTCCGTTATTATGTCGGTGTTTGTGTTTGACAAGGTGCCTACGGGTCAATTCGTGATCGGAGCGATTCTTGTCAACGGATCTGTGTACATCTACGGCAAAGCACCGGAGTGGCGCAAAAACCACCTTGAGCCTATTCTGCCCCTTACAGGTGACAACAACTCCAAGGAGACCAAACATATCGCTTAGAATGTGGCAGAATTACGCTACAATTGAATTTCGCGTGCACTGAAACAGCACTACCGCAGCAAATAGACTGCCTCCCTACAGTTTGATCGTTCGCCTGTTCGCAACAAGAATGAAACGACACATGAAGCACTTATGTTTCCTGCTTGTGGCTGTGCTAGTGCACTGGGTGTGCTTATGTGCAAACGTAAACGATGATATTGCTGACGGAGCACGGGAAGTTGCAGTGGACAGTGCAGATGCTACAGTGGTTGAAGTCGTCGATCACCTGAATGACCCGCTTCAACATGAATCACTCTGGAGCAAGGTCAGCAGTAGCTTCATGCGATATACTGTCCTGTATTCTCACTCTTTCTTTCCATGTACTGGAAAGGTTCAATCGGATCTGGGAGAACAACAATTCGGTTTGCACAACTTTATCGTAAGTGGTGAAAGCAGGAGTATTTGTAATTGAACCATGACTAAACCCGTGTATACTACTGGTATCCCAGGACGATCACACTGAAAGGAGTTCAAGTGTTTCAGATCTCTGGCCCATTGGATGGATCGGTTTACTTGATGATAACTGGTTCGACATGTTTCTCATTGAATGCGACCACGATCTTGTCTTCAAGGCGGGCATAACGCAAAATCTCAGCTCAATACAAGCAGTGCGTATCAACTTTTGTGTCCTGAACTCCCAAGGCGTCAAAGCTCACAGATTCTTTTAATTCTCAGTTTGTAGCTTTTGTGTCAATCGGGTATGCCATCGTTGCAATGTGGCTCGGTCCCATGAAGCTCACGTACTGGCAGCAGCGCAGCGTGTTGGTCACATACACCACAGCAGTCGTTGTCCAGGCGATTTTTCTAGCACACGTCTTCAACTTTATAGACATCCACTTGGCGTATCCGTCAACATTGGCTCTTGCAGTTGTCTTTTTCGTTGCATTCAACATCACCAACGCATTGCTCGTGCTGGAATCCGAAGCTGCAGTGGAAGGTCCAGTCCAACAGATTATCCAGGCGTCTTCAACACGCGTAGTAACTGCACAACGTGCTGTCTGCTACTAATACATACAATACAGCTAACTCAATGATTGCATCTTCATGCTGCTGAGTGTCGACGTTTGCGTGAAACTTTGGCCATTAACGATATTGTGCTTAACAACATGTACACGTAGAGGAGGTGAATAGTGAACAAGTAGACTTGCTATTCCGGAGAAGTCGGAATACTGTTCACCTTTGTGAAAAATACCAAAATCTTGCAGCTCAATCAAATAGAAGTAATCGGCAAAACGATTATCCAGAATTCCGGAGCAGCGGCATCTTTGGGTTGTTGTGGCTATCTCTGTTGGAGCTGCAGTGAGTTCATGAGTAACGTCCAGTTAGCCCATCCGCTCAATCGCCTTTACTCGGTTGATGATATGCGCTTGGTCATCTGTGCAGGATTGCCAACCTCTAGAGAATGTCAACTAAAGTTGAGCGTACTTCGACGAATCACCAACTACACTGTAGTTTGTGCTTGGATCAATGTGTTTCTCCACGTGAAACTGTAGTAACGAGGAAGTCCGATATCCAGTGGCTTGTGCTCGCGTTCACGTTGGTTGATATTAACAATACTGTACCCCTTCACTCATCATCCATGGAGAAGGACAGTAGCTTCTTGTTGCTGAGTGTCGGGCGATCTGCCCGTTTGCGCTTCTTTTTATCGGTAGCTTTGGTTGTCCCCATCTGCACCACCGTCTGCCCACTCTTCTTCTTGTCTGCGTCCTCATCTTCTCCTCCATCCTTCTCTTCCTCCTTCTCTTTCTTCTTGGCCAGATACTCGTCCATCGCCGCTTGCTGCACCTCGTCCAGTCCTTCCTCCTCCTCGTCAGCCTTGGGCAACGTCGCAAACTTGGCTTGGATGGCGGGAGGCTGGTGATATTTCTGCAGGAACTTGGGGATCACGCGCGTGAACTGCGGGCCTTTGCCTTTGCCTCGAGCCTTCGCTTTGTCGCCATTGAGACCCCGCAAACTGCCATCTTCGCGCCAGTCGTCGTCCATTTCCAAACTTGACAATATTTTAATATTGTCAATTAAAATAACAGGGAAACTGTAATATTTGCTGCTATTGTGAATTTCGTTGCCAACCTCACATTGTTAGAATGGCGAAGCTGACGGGACTGAGAGGCTACTTGTGGGGCCAGCGGTGGAACATCCTGCTTACAACGCAAGCCATCTTCACGTGCGCCATCGTATACAACCGCTACCAAGAGAACCAAGCGTCACCACCACACCAACGACAAGTACCGAAGCCGCAACACTGAACTAAGCACAAGCCAATAGACGTTGCTTAGGACATCTTCATCTAATTTCAGCTTTTCCAGTGATGTACGTTAACATTACAGTATTCAGAGGTGCAATATATTGTTGCGCTGGAGTGAACTAAACCAGGTTCTCTTTGTTGAATGAATGAGCATGGACAAGTGTGTCATTTTTTTGTCGTGCAATGTATTCCCAGGTCAAGGTATATTACCATTCCGGGGCCTGCGTCAGATGTGTACTGCAGCAACGGCAAATGGCTCAATCAACGTCGAGCTGTAGATGGTAGTCCCCTTGTTAGGACCCCATAACTCAGTAACTATTTAGAGTTAGAAATTGGTATTTTAATATGTGCCGCCAATCGTCGTAAATATAACGTGTTCTTTGGCACCGCACGCAGGTGGATCGCTAACTGAGTGCTGTCCTGCGTAGTCGCCAAGGTCGTAGTTGTCGTACTTCACGTACTAATCCCAA
>NBNE01000050.1:0-54007 GCA_002215365.1 Phytophthora megakarya
TTCACCAACACAGCACTCGCGCCGGCAAGTCGCTTTTGCTGGAAACCCAACACCACACCTTCCTGCAGCCTCACCTCGAACGCCATGCACCACTCGTTCGGTGGCGTGTGCGTTCCCTTCATATCGTAGATGAAACCTCGTAGCCATTCCATTGAGTTCTCGTTCTTGTTGTGCAACCCCGAGAATGTCTTTATGTTGTCTAGAGGTCGATGTGTGGCAATTTCAGGCCTCAGAGTCGTGTCCTTATTCTCCGCCTTGCTTAGTTCCTGTATCTATCGGGCCCATTCTTCGGTCAAGTCTCCTGCCAGATAATTAATGTATCCCACTTCGTCCTCACTGTCCGACAAGTCTTCTTGGAGATCGCACCATTGAAACCGACTTCGTCCGGTGTCTTGGCGCGTACTGGGAGTCGGTTTCCACTCGTCGGTCTCCATCACGACTCGCTCTTGACGGTCTTCTGATCTTGGTGTCACCATATACGAGTCATGCATATATGGGGTCCCCTTTGACCCGAATACCACATCATCAGTGTTTCTATTCTGTTGCTTCATGGGCGTCATCGGTAGTGGGACTTGTGACGAATCTGTTGGTCCCGTTGCTGGTCGGGCGACCAGTTGACGGCCTGGGGCAAATTCTCCTATGCCAAAAGCTACCCGAAGCTCTTATTCCACTTAAGTAGCGCCGTACTGAGATCGGCAGCTGTCCAATCGTTCAGTGCGACCTCCGACGGGAACATCTGAGGTTTGCACCCCATAGCTCGGACGAGTAACACTGAGTCTTGGGCTACTTGCCGTGTGCTTGTGGAATCAACAGGTACCCCAAGCTCAGCTCCAAGATTTATTCACACCGCTTACCTGACTAATTTTTGGGTCTAACATCGGAAACTAACTCCGGCCGAATTTCACCGGTGTTGCTAGTACTTGCTGCTAACTTACTTCCTTTCGTCATCTTGTCTCTTCTTCTTTCTTCTCCTTCACTTGCTCGTTAGGTCAACACCTACACACACCATAACACACCGAAGGCCACACTAGATCCCGGGTCACGGTACCAATCGTCGTATAGGGCACGATAAAAATCTCACTTAATCGGGGGAGTTCCCACCAAGAACACTCGCTTCCTTGCAGAGGTTAGAGATTGTTTGATCTAGTCTGAAGTTTAGGAACGAGCCCTTACACCGGGCCGGTTGCAAGCGCTTTGGTATACCGATCGGTGGTAGGTTGACCCTTAAACCTGCACGCCTAGTCACGGGCTTGGACTAGGATGCGATGTTGCGCTTTCACGCTAACCCACTGCAGTCCGTCTAAGGAAAAGTACCGGCGTTTATAGCCTAATATAGGGGTACCGAGGATAAACCTCGGTGGATGATAGAATACACTGTGAGCCTCGTAAAATCACCAAGTACGCACGCAACGACAGTCACTGTCGCCTCCGATCTCTCGGTCAACACCAAACTCTTGGATCGACCCTAATAGACCTGTACTTTAATCTACCAACAGCCATCCACCAAACTAAGCGTGACCTGTCTCTAAGATAAGCTAGCTACACTTACCGAAGACGGATTTGACATATTTCACTTCGGGGGAAGACTGCGAATTGTATTCTGAATACGTGTGGCCCTGAGAGCCTTCTAGAATCTAATCCTAACCGTACATACAAATATCAAGTATAGACGATCATCATAGGCTATCACAGATTCTACATAGGGATGACCGAGGTTCCGGATCTGACATTGGTACAAATCCTAAACTAGTCTTCGATAAGGACATTTCCTACTCTAGAGACTTCGGTCTGGTTTATATTAGACGGACCGAGCCTCATGAGTGTCACTGACGCGTACTGGTTTCGACCTATCACGGCAGGTCTTCATCTTTCACCGAATTTAGACCTGGTCATTAGCTCAGTGACCATGGCTTTGGAGCGCCTTCAACACCCGACACCACAGCTAAAAATCACCTAAGAGTAATAATGATCCGCCCATCGACGGATTTGAATTGCCTTCGAAAAAGAGTACCCAGCGGTCACGTAGTCCATCCTCCTCCTCCAGTCCCAGTCGCCCCTCCCAACGCAAGTCACGAGCTATAGAGGACGAAGATGTCGATGATCAGACTGAGAAACTGGCAGATATCGACATGGGTGGCGGATCTCTGCCAGATGGTGACCTAGGCGATGACGAGGCCGGCACAAGAGCCACAAGATGCGTTTGGGTCCGGATGACTCGTTTTCTTCGTTTGACCTGCTAAACGCTGCTCTTGAACTTGGTGGATCCGGTAACTCGAGTAGCGATAACACACCACCGAAACGGAAGCCTGGAGGATCCACACCGAATCCTCACGATGATGGCCCTCAACCGCAGATCTTGGATCTCACGGGTATACCAAGAATCATCCCGCAGACGGCAATGAAAAT
Organism: Phytophthora megakarya; assembly: GCA_002215365.1. Lineage (NCBI taxonomy): Eukaryota > Oomycota > Peronosporomycetes > Peronosporales > Peronosporaceae > Phytophthora > Phytophthora megakarya. The sequence goes on from NBNE01000050.1 coordinate 2,407, forward strand.
CACGGAGACACAACGGATCCGGACAGTTCTTCTCCATCTACCGATGGCGAGACCGAGGCGGTCGCTGATTACATGTTCGAAGAGGTCACCCTTCGAGCTATTGTCTAGTAAATATCAGCGAAACGTCGACGTGACCACGCGTTTTCGCGTCGTACCGGTGACGGTAGAGCAGACCATCGGGGCGACGACGGATCAGACAACGGAGATGATGACACTCCAGACACTCCTGCTGATCGACCTCCTGGTGATCGTCCACCCCCTAATCCAGCGATGTCACCTCAAGAGCACCTTGCCGAAGATCGCTGTATTCCAGGCCGCACCCAGATCCATGAGTGTTCTGCCGCCGATATCGATCGCTGGGTGTTGGATGATCTAGGTCGATGGACAATCATGACGATGACGGTGAATCTCCTTGCGACTGCGCTACCCTTTCGATGCGAGTGGATTTATACTCATCATGCGTCACGATCTCGGTCTCCATCCGATGCAGATTACTGCGCCCACATAATCACCGCAAACAACATCAACGCTCTCAACCTCAAGTCTCTGTGGGGGATCCTCGGCGGGGGTAATGTGCCGGACCCCTTCTGCTTCAAGATCTTGGTAACTGGTCGACTTGGGGGTTTCCTGGAAGAGTACCCACGGGGTTAGATATCTGCGACTTCATCGCGTATTGGGAATCCACCCACAAGCTTCCCATCGCTAAGCGCATGTGTGAATCCTCTCCGCGTATGGCTGCGCTCTGCAAGGTGCGCAACAATCAATGATCAAATGCCGGCGATCGCTGGCGCAGGATCATATCCTATCTATCTTGTGGCGGACATGCAGAAGGGTTGGTGTGACCTCGATCTCATGCTTTATCCCATCTTCCCCCACTTCCCCACCATCGCGGTTCTACAATGGATCACCCTGCGCATCGGATCCCTCGCTGGCGGAGAAGTTCTCCGGCATGGTGAGTGCTCGACACACCACCGGAATCGGGCGTACCTGCAGATCCTGTGGTGCCGGCTGATTCTGGTGGTTTGCAGATCTGTGTTCCTCCCGCTAATATATGTCTCCTTTCGTGTTACTCATGAAACCTCCATTGACCCACGATCCACCTACACATCATCTTGGATCTTGGCATCTGTAGTTTTCAGCACATCACCATATATCCATATATATACCTGCCTTCGTCCGATCCGCAGCCTCCCTGCAGATCCTCTATTCTAGCTTTCTCGCACCAGTGAACAGCTCACTGATGCGGATCCTGCACTTAGCTCCTTCGTGAGATTGCTACACGCCAAACCGGTTCTGATCGGCGCGATCACGCAAGAACTCATGGAGTGTAGCTCCAGAGTTGAGATCTGCCTCATTGATCCAGGGCGGAACCTCATACCCACACCAATCTACCACAATGTCACGCATGATCAGGTCATACCTCAGTCCTCATATCCGAGGTCCACTCGACTTCGTATTTGTCTGGAGCACAATCTTAATTTCAGCTATCTCCAGGTAGGAGTGCTTCGTCGAAATCTAGGCGATCCTGATCCTGATCCTGTACCGTAAGACGTATTACCGGCTGATCCGGAAATTCCCTAACAGGCTTGATCTTCGACACGTGAACTATGGGATGATATTGTATGCGGATCCGGCGATCTCGAGTTTCACCGCGTACTCACCGATCTTCTCAGCCACAGGGAAAGGCCATGCCACACATGCGCGAGCTTTTTGGCATATCCCTCTCGTACCCGATCCAGGTATAACCAGACTCGGGATCCAACTTCAACTTGATGTGGGCGTACTATATCGTTGTGCTTATCGTCATGATCTGAGATCGCGTCCCGTAAGCACTGACTGACTTGCTCTCGTACCTGTTGGTAGTTCTTCTGGATCCGATATCACTATCGTCTCGGATCCCGATCCTGTCTTCTTGTACTTCCCATCGGGATCACCGCCTCCAGTGTGAATCTCGGATCCCAACCATGAACCATGTATAGTGGTGTTTCTCCTCGGGTCCGATCTCGAGCAGTGTTGATCGCAAATGGAAGTCGCTCTGCATACTTGTCCCAATCTCGCTGATTCTAATCTTGAACATATATTTTAAGTGCCCTTGTGCTGGTCGGCACCATTCTTTCAGCGGACCCGTTCGCCTGGGGCCTATATGCTATTGTTGCACGTTGATGCTGACCCAGGATCTTGTTAAACGCGCGAAAGAAATTGGACATAAAACCAGATTCACGATCATGGCGGATCACCTCGCTGACACCAAATCGGCGGAACACATATTCCTTAGAGGACTCTACCATTGTATGAGCCGTCCTGGATCCGTTCGCTTTGGCGATCACGTAACCAGAGAAAAGATCCCCGAAGATCAACAGCTCGGTGTTACCTTATAACATCTAGGCAATGAGAGGATGTGATCCCTAGCGATGATCTGGAATGGATAAGGCGCTTGAAGACTGCCCGACGATCCGCCTTGAGTCCGCGGTCGCCCTTTTCCCGTCTGACAGTCTACACATTCGCCGACATATCTTTGTACAATGCGGTACTATCCTCTCCAGTGAAAGTGATCCCGGATTCGATCGTAAGGACAGCCGATCCCCTGATGTCCACCTTGAATACTCGTGTGATAATGATGTAGAACATCTTGATGCAACGTTTCTGGTAGCACCTGTCGCATCCGTTTGTCCCGATCCACAGCTGATTCTTGCGTAGCAGGGTCGTAGAAAAGGAGATCGTGCTGATCCACTTAGTAATTCATGATAATGGATCAGTAGGATCTAGCCTCTTCCTGTGTCAGATCACGCACTTCGTCAGCCAGATATTTCTTCAGACAATGGATCCACGCCTCCTCGTCCTGTGCCTGTCGTATCCGCTCGATCCTGAGCTCTCTGATCACTTCCTCGCACAATACAGGGGGAGGTTGGATCCTGATCTCACGCCAGATCTTATCTTTGATCTAATTGTAACGGCCGAGATCTGCACTGTCGCATCTTCGGTTTTCACCGCGAATTTATCTTCCAGTCGCTTGAACGTGATCAGATCTTGGACCTCAGTATCGGTTTCGATCTCGGCTCCACATTGTCGCTGCAGTGCAGCACTAGTCAGACTATCTGTACTTCCATTCCAGTCCCACTTCACATGTACCAACTCATGATCCGAACGGATCTGCAGCCTGTCCAACACATTCTGTCTGAACAATGTCAATCCGGGTGGCTTGCAGTCAATCTCCTCTCTAACTTACCGGAATCAACAACTTTGAGTCGCCACAGATGACCAATCGTAACGGATCCATCCCTTCCAGCACGTCAAGACATAACCAAAGGCCATGATATTCGGCCTCATTGACGGTTAAACCTTCGCCATAGCAGGGTTTGGCCTTCACCACAGTCTACTCAGCTAATTTCCACCGGATCGCGCTGTAGACTCCTCCACCTCGCTTGACACGGGAGGATCCGTCATAGCTAGTGACATATAGATCCTCCTCTGGTCTCACTGTCGGGATCGGGGCTCGGTTCTTGCGTCTCAGCTCCATCTTCGGAGCGATCGATATCAGTGCATAGTAGACTTCGAATCTGGGAGTGATACTGGCTGCTAATGTGGCCACGATCTCACTCTTGCCCTTGCTACACTTGACGATCTTGAGGATCCAGGGTGCAAGTAGCGCGGCCTACTGTCCCAGGCGACCTTGTAATGCATTGGATCTAAATAACCAAGAATAGAATGCCGCATCAGCACTCGGGTGTGTCTCCCAATTAAAGTATTGTAATTGAGATCCAGGATCCGCATCAATGGCAACACCTCCTTTTCTGAGATCTCGTAGTTTAACACGTTGAGCGTCAACATACGTCTCGCGAACATCACTGAATATTTGATCTGATCATACTCCTGCATTAATGCACCGGAGATCGCCCAATCACTGGCACATACAACCATCACGTCTTACATAATCGTATATACGCACAGTTGTTCTTGATGATCACGACGATCGGTGATGCCCATGGCGATCTTGAATGGTTGATCTTCTTCGCAGACAGGAGATCCTTGATCAGCTCTGCCAACTTCTCTCGGAACTGGATCCGCAGCTTACGGCACTTAAACGCGATCGGCATGCTCCTTTCACATAATATCACGCACAACCCCTCGGGCTGCCGGCGGGAGCGCATTTCCCTTGCCGATCAAGAAATATCATAACTTTCAGATCCGCTGACGGAGTCGCTCGATTTCTTCCGGCGTCTGATTATTAAATCCGCACAATTGGATTGACTACTACTACTACTAGTAATTATTTTAAACGTGTATTATTTATGATATGTTTCGATTATTTTGTAAAAGCGAGTGTATTGATTTAGCATTTGCTTTGTGGTTCTTCGACGTAGTTTTTATGAATGAAAATCAAGTCACGGACTACATACGGGTGCAGTGAGCTGCCTTTCGCAGCCACAATATTCCCTGCTGTAGAAAATGCCCGTTTAGAAGGTACGGATGTTGCTACACGACTTAACCATTTTTTAGCTAGGACGGAATTGACCGGAAACGTTGGCGCCATCAGCGTAATGGATCGTCGTCATCGCTTACGGCTGCAGTAGTGAAATCGTTTTCCATCTCGATTTTACATTTTAAACCAATCTTCGGCTCTCGTAGAGCAGGGTTAACGGGGTGAGGGGCTTGGCGACTCTCTTGTTTTCCAAATACATTTGCTCTAAAATTCGATTTCATCTCTTTTTGTTACACACAACGGGGATACGTGGAATAGGTGCCTCTGTTGGCAACAACACCGGAATAAGGTCAGCGGCGACTTCAACAACTGCGTCTAAAAGTTGTGTATTGGCTTCAATTTTCTCCTCCTTGCTACATAGGTCCATACCAATCACACGCGGATCCAATAACATTACCCACAATAACTGGGAAGCCAACTTCTCACAACGCTTCTCGAACAAATTCATCAAAGCTATACGAATTCTATTCATCAAAGCCTTAATTTTGTTGAAATATCCATGTGGTCCTTCCACACTTCAGATGTCGTCAAATAGACCCATTTGACACAATGACTGGCTAAGGCATCGAAAAATAGGAGTCTGAGAGCAAATGTTGGGTACCCATCACGCCATTCCTCCGTAACAGCAGCAAAAGGGTCCAATAACGCTAGCAGGCACTTCACAGCAAGCCAATCTTTGGGTGCTGGTCAAGTACTTCAGCTCCTTAAATTTCTTCTTGCCTTCTGTGCTAACGAGGTACGTAAAATAATGCGAGCGGTTCCTTCAACTACAACATGCGCGCGAGCATATCCCTGGCGCTATTTCAACGAGTAGGATAGTCAATCATTACTTTTAATGATCGACTACCCACTTGCGAATGCTACAGTTGATCGAGAACCTTTTTTGCTTTTGGAGATTTGTGCATGTAAACGGCAATGTTCCGAAACTTCTGAACGATGCCCAGCATTTCATCTAGAACTGGCCGCGCCCCCTATGCTAGCTATTTTGTTAAGGATTCTGAGAGCTCAGCGCATGATCGTTCTTGAAGACAGGTATCAGCTACATAAGCGTCTTCCTCTCCAAAAATTACCCGCGTCCAAAACCGGAGCTCCTAAGCTTCAGCGACGGACGTAATAACACCTTCAGGTCCTCCCAGATCAAGCATTGCTTCCTCTGCATTTGTGTCATATGGGTTCTCCCTATTTTCATCGAATCCATTGATATCTTCTGCTTACACGTGCATGATGTCTTTGTTTACTTGAATTGAATCAGTGGTCATGTTTGCCGAAGGTAAAGCACCTAACCTTGTAGTTGCTAGTTGGTCGGTGGTAGTTTGTGAAAGCAATGACTGGTTGGCAGTTTTCTTGCGTTTCGCCTTCCGTTTTATCAGCGCTTCTCCAACCACAAAATGGATCGAGTGTGCCACGCACGACATGAGTTTCACACCCATGATTTCACCGGCCAGGTCAGCGTTCAACCCTCCATCACGGAGTAATCTTACGCAATGAACCGGATTGAGGCCCCATCTATATAAACATTTGACAAACTTGACGCAATTGCTTCTCCACTATTGCGTCCAGGGAAAACTTCAACCTCTATCGTTCAACTACGAATCCGGCGGCCTGCTGCCGCGTAGTGTAATGTGAGCGCCATGTAGCTATCAGGGTTACGGCTTATCCAAATATCTGTTGTAACAGAGTAATAAAAACATTCTCGCTGAATTATCATCTTCACTGAAACACGAAGTGTTCTGCAACGTCGACTACTCACGACGAAGAAGCGTTCGTCTGGGAAGCTTCACAATGATTCCACCTAGCATTTCACATATATACCGTACACATGCATCTAATCCTGAGATTTCAACAGTGGAAAATGGTCGTAGGTTTGGGCAATACAAACTACAAGTAGTTTATTTGCGTGAATTTGCTGTTCCGGCGTAATTGGTACGGTGGTCGAAGCTTTTGTTTCTTCAATGGTACTGTATACGCAACCGGTATTCAACGTCACTCCTGAGTTGCGGTTGGCCGCCGCGGTCGCAACTTTTGCTTTCTTGGCGTCTTTAAGATATTAGGATTGATGTTTCCCCATGTGACTCTTCACAAAATTGGTTGTGCCCTTGATGTACGAGATATCCATATTGTAAATCAGATTATGAGCACCTCCAGCGTAATCGTAAACGAAATCTCCTTTAGCAACATCTGCATCTTCATCTTTGCGAACCAATATAATAACGTCCCACATCTCTGGTTTGTGATCGCCCTTCAGTTTGAACATATTTTCCGGAGTCGGTGGAATTGCTGGTGCTGGCTCGAGCTCATGATCAGGAAGAACATCATTGTGAGAATGTGCTAGGCACATGATACGTTTGAGAAAAATACATCGTATGCGCAACACCAACTTCGTGACGTCCATGGACGAACTGAGCACCAGGGTCGTGCTGTTCTCCGTAGACGATAGGTATCGAGAAGCATTGGCCCCTGGATCGTGCTGTTGACCAAAATCTGGGGTTCAATAGAAGTACTGTGTTCTATGCCGGTGCTGTAGATCGTGTTCATCTGCTGTTCGGTCTTGCATTCGGCATAGTTGCCGGCGAGGGTCTTAAATGCATCACGGTGTGTATTACCATGCCAAAGAGCATTGTCCAGACACCTTCGTGCATAACTTGCGCTTGATTATGGTGTGAGTAACGGCGAATAGCAGCATCTTGATCATTACCAGCGGCGAGAATATCCTACATTGCACGGACATGGTGATGCCGCTTTAACGCTGTAGGTTTGATCTACAGGGGCCTTGATCCGTTTAGAGACTGTAGGGAGGGGCTTGTCCCGCTGTAAATGAATTTCCCGATGGTATGCTAATTTAAATTATTAGAGCAAATATCTAATCTGGCGCAGATATTGTTCCCTGAATATATAGAATAAACTATGACGATAGTTTACTGTCAGATGGTGTCAGTTGCGACGAGGAGAAACTGAACTGATATTGTAGAGGTTCAGTTCAGTTGGTGGGAGTTGATCATTCAACTTTTGCACGCCTACCATCCTGACTTATGTCACGTCCCAGTCTCTACACACATCAATGATGATGGGTTTGCCCCATCACCCTTCAGTGTCGCCACGTTTCGGATTTTTGGACTTCTTAGGACTGCTTATCTCGACCCAAACCGATTGCACCACTTAGATCTTCATCTGCCAATACCGCTTCCGAGGCTGGATCTTTAACTGAAGCCGGATCCGTCGTTAGGATGTCTGATACGCCCGGATTCCGATCGTCCAACGCCTTCACGACCATTACAACATATGACACAGAGTTATCATCTGCGATAGATGAGAGGTCCGACTCATCATTTGCGACCGACCTCACATCCAGCAGTCGACAATCTGGCGGCGGGTTATCCGACGATGGATTGTCTGAAGGCAAATCGGCAGGAACAACTTGATATTCATTTGTTCCGCTCTTCCAACGCTTGATCGCAGTCGATCTTGGCCGTTACACTATTGTACGTGGATTTCCGAGCTCGGGGCGGTCCACCGCAAGTACATGCGGATCTTCTTGTTCCAGATCGAGGATCCATGGTCGCTTCCATAGCCAGATTCTGCTACTCTATATAGCGCTGGAACCCCACTGAGATGAAACCTAGTAGTCGCGAGACGTGATCGCCGGTCAGCCAGATCTCGACCCGAAGGTTTGATGGGGGATCAGCACCTTCTCGCCGACGTTCGTGATTCTCATATGTCGCGTCTTCTCTGGACAGTTTGCTAACGCGGGGACCCATTGATCTCTACGTGTGACCCAGAACTTCTCGTGATATGAGGCGTAATGGAAGCTCCACTGATTCTCCTGGCTGGATCCTCACGTATTACTCCAGATTCACGATCCTGGTCTTGTCGCTGTAAAGCTGTTGCCTTCCGCTAAGCAGGAACTGGACTTCATTGGGCAAGATGTTGGATCCGTAAGCAATATCCAAGTGGATCCCGGCCGGAACCATAACATCCATACCGAGAATAACTTCTTGGCCGGACTGATCACCACCCACATATCTAAGAAGTATACCAACGATTCGGCGAGGGTTACCTTGATCCGCGTTCTTCCTTCTGTGCGATACACATTGTCGCCGTTCTCCACACAATCTTGGATCTGGATAGAGTCACGGTAGCACCCAACCTTACGAGCAAAGGCGGTATCCACGTAGGACACCTTGGCACCAATATCTAGGAGTAAGATCGCATTCTCATTGTAGATTTTGCCGACGATCTTGGCTTGATGGAATCACTTACCAGGGGCATGATGTTTCCAATAACCACGGGATTTTCAAGGAAGTAGATCCAATGTCGACGCGTATCCAGATCGTTGTTATCTGCGATATGACTAGCCCTTGTGATCTCGAATGTAGTCTTTTGATCCGCAGGTTTTAATCACAGATCCGGACCCTGCTGTTTTTGATAACCTCTCGATTGTCCTGGATGAAGATCCACAGTCATGGCCACATCGGACCTGACGAATTCATCAAGTTGGCGAGGACTGGATATCGCGAAGATATGATTCCCATGCAGATCACGTGTAATATCGGGTAGATCTCGCTGCTTGTTAACTTGATCTACCGATGTCTTAGGCACCAATGCATAGATGTAATATCGAGAACGCTCGGCTCGTATCGGATTCCACCCCGACGAGCGTCCTAGTTTTACATATTCTCGGCAGCCTCAGGCAGCATACCAATGTGCTTGGTCGGATTGAACGATTGGCGGATCTGGTTGTAAAATTCCTCCATCGGGCATTTCCCTATGTCATGGAGCTCGCCACATCCGCGACACACAAGGCAATGATGCGCTGGATGGCCTCGTTTGCCGCAGTTGGTACAAGTCACGCGTCTCCACCATCCGAAATTCGAGTGCTTCTTGGATCCGCGGTGCGAGTATTGGTTACGATTGGATCAAGGATCGGTTCCTGGTGGATATGGTCATGGATCCCGGATCCTGATGTTCCGAATCCGGCATGGACGTCTCGTTTTCTCCTTCGGAATAACTTCGGGATTCGCGGCGAGGTTGATCCGGCGGTGACTGTCCATTTCAGAGTCGGATCCGTCTGATCCGTCGGAAGTACCGGATACGGAGTCTGCGGCTTGGATCTGGATCGTTCGCAGGGGTCGATGGTGCCGCGTTTGACCCCTTTTGTCGAAATATGCCGGATCCGAAAGCAGCCTCCTTCTGTCGGCTTTTGGTCCGATCCTGCGCGCGAAGCAATTCTTCCAGATCCTCCGCATCCAATAGTCGCAATAACGACAGTCGATCCACCAGGTCCGGATACTCAAGTGTTTCAATGAAGTGATCCACATGTTCACGCCGATCCTTCGTACTTCCGTCCTTGATCTTGAGTCGCGCACGCAGTCCGGCAACATTCAGTCGATACATATAATCTAGCGGCGATTCACCGGTTCTGCGACGCGCATGGTAATATGGCCTCGCCACTAACACTTCAAGTCCGCAAAACTGGATCTGGAAGCTGCGGAGCAGATCGCTCCATTTATTACGCGTGGATCGACTCAATTGGTGGTACCAGTTCTTCGCAGGTAAAGGGCAAGCGTTTCGTTTCGTCTGATGCTTGATCCCGCATGAAACCCGATTTGACCTTGCTGACCCAAGCTGTTATGAAGCAACCAAACCTCCTATAATACGCACACTGGCATTACCTATTGTACAAAGGTACATTCATTTCCACGGTGTGTATAGATGATGATTTAGGTACTGAAATACAAACTCCCTATAACTTGGTGGGATAGAGAAGTACGCAACTCAGCAATCCCTGCCTGTTGTTGTAGCATCATGTTGATGGCTACTTGAGCCGCACCAGAGGATGCCGAAAACGCTCCAGACCGACAAAATGCCCCAGTGTATCTTGACCACTCAGAATGGCTCAATTTCTGACTGCGCTTCGAAAAACATGTACGACTACCGCCGTGCGACGATGGATACTCAGGCATACTCATACCACGCTCGTGGCTCTGGCTCTCAAGGCGCTGGCGCTGTCGATGACGTCTGGACTCTGGTTTTGAGCCAGGGGCAGCATTTGAGTCCGCTTTATCACTCGGCCCGTCCATACTAACGTAAACGTGACGGGATTCAGATCGTTGAGCGGGTATAAATGTCCGACTCAGAATTGCACCTCCACTGCATTCAGTATTCTGCATACCTGTCGATTGGATATACATGACAACCGCTTGCCCAGGTTACGCTGCTCCTCCTTCTGGGATTGACATCATTGAAGATGCAGAGCTCTCGTGGTACGTGTAAATCCCTGAATATGTGTGGGCCGAATATCCTTGAGAGGAGCCTGACGGCCCTACGATACTTGGCACGGAGTCGATCTTGAGGCCTTGGGCTGCCTGAGCTAGACTGGAACCTCATTCGGATGGAGTTGGTAACGTGAAACTACTCGACAGCGATGGTTGGATTTTTGACGGTAGTCTAGGTGGAACGTTCGGCTGCCGCTGCAACTGAGACTCTTCATCTGAGGATCCCTGAAAGCTCCTAGCTGTTCGGACGCTGGATCGATGTTGGGTGAGGAAGTTCTCAACCAGGAAACCAGCTTTCATATCCGTCATCAACACGTCCTCAGAGCCCCGGTGACCGTTGTTCCAGAGGCTGCTCGGATCTCAGAGTGAAATCGTTCCGTGTGCTTATTCCACTCAATGAATTTCACTGACAGAAGATATTGAATGACTTTCAGAGTCTAGCCGAACTTAGTCAGTTGAGATCTGGGACGCTCTGGTTCGAAACCAGTCTGGAATCTTGTTGTCGAACGGGAACCCAGCTTCAAACAAGAACGTCTGGAGTAACGCCGCACATTGGCAGGCTTCACACAAGGCAGTTGGAACTGGACGATCCTGAGTCCTTCCGATACCCTGACGCGTAGCATTTAGATCCGCGATCCACATAGCATCTTGACTTCCGAGCGTCGTTTCTTGCGTCAGGAAATCTGACGTAGGCTTTGCCGCTTCAAGCCATGCCGCGTGATTTGGAATGTTTACAGACCACGCATATACGGGGCTCGGGGGAGTGACTCTCCATGAGGATATCTGCTCGCATCTCTGAACGTGCCGCGCCACGTAGGCTTTCACCATCGCTTCAACTTGTTCATACACGACTCGCAGCTCTCAGATCACAATACCCGAAAGAACCTCCGGATCCCCCCGGGCTTCAATGGGTTCAGACTTCACCGGGGCTTTCTGGTCAAGGTCCGAATCTTCGCACAGAATCTTCTCAACCTTGACCGACGATGCGGGTCCGGAGTAACCATCTTTTCTTCGTTCGGCGGGGACTTAACCGAATTGAGGTCTCCCTCAGACGTCGAACCAGCGGTGACCGGTTTCGGTTTCCGACCACTGGTTTCAGGATCTGCAGGTTCAGATGACGCATGGTCGCCTTCAGCAGCAGGTACTGCCACCGTTTGCGCTACATCCGCAGCCTTCCCCGCTTCTCGAGCTTCGCTCTTTGCCTTCCTCAGAGCTTTGGCCTCCTGCTCGATGACTTCGAGAGGCTTCTGCTCCTCAGGCGCTTGGCTGTCAATTCGACGCGACCGACGCGAACCTTCAACTTCTTGTCTGTCGCCCTCGCGTCATTCCTTCTGCGTGCGCTTTGGTTTTGCCATAGACATGTTGTCAGGAAATAATCAATACACTTATTTCGACATCTCACGGTGAAATCCAAGGTTCCCAAACAGGCAGGCGTACCAGTTATGGCGAAGTCGGTGAAACGTTCGCCCCTGGACATACCGTACTAGTTCTGGCCCCGAAAAGCTAGGAGTATCGAATGCACAGAGAGTCAGAACTCCGAGAACCTTTGGGAACTCTATGTTTGGCGTGTGGCCCTTGTGTATAATTCCTCTAGGTTAAACCCAATATTCGGGAACTCTTGACCTCGACCGTTGGTAGATAGTTTGTAGGAAGTCTGTGTGTTTAGCAGGCGACTCACTCTCTGCGTTCACCACTATGACTGAAGCCAAAACCCCAGAACACACTCCTCTTAATAAGATAACCAAATACAATACAGAGAGCTTTGAATATACAAATACGCAGCCACTACTTATTCTTATAGACCCTTGAGTGGGGGGTCTGTCACCAGTCCTACGCGGAACTACGACTCAGACACTGGTCAGTCTGAGTCGCTTCCACAATCACGCGCACCACCCTCGAAGATGAGGGAAATATAACCTTAATACAGGCGAACTTTGATTCAGCAGTCTAATACAAACACTAGGGGGACTACGAACCCTTAGAGAGCAATCATTAACATGAAATGGGTACCTACCCTTACTATTCACTTACAGCAGGCCCAATTGGGATATGGAATACCATGGACCGTCGTGTCTGCTCCCCACCGCAAATTGGACCTAGTACAGCTGGAGCACCTCATGCGGCACTCTTGGTACCTGTCGTGCGCGCCTTGCGAAACCACTTGTGCTTTACAACGTAAAAAGCTCTCTGATTATCTCCTCTTATACTATTAAAAGTTCTCTTGGTATCCTATGTTCCATATTTCACTTGATCGTTTTGGATCTGGGGTAAATATCTTAGTTTCAGTATACCTAACTACACTCATCATTGTTGAACTTCAAAATCACTTGATTCCATTATTTGTCCACGTGGTCTCATTGGACCTGACACACATCACCTCACTGCGCACTGACTTGTCGTTGCCTGATCGCGTTACCTCTCGGGTCGGGTCTCAAAGTATAGGAGGAACTCAAATCTCTGAATTCCGACCCTCGACAGCTTATGTTGACTTAGAATCCATCGGAATACACTTGAATCGCTGGATCCTTGTCTCATTTTATCGTAGAATCACTGTAATTAGAACTTAATAACTCCATATAGACGTAGGTTTCCTGGGTTCCAGGTATTTTAGAGTCCTGACTCAGAAATTTCCTTCGGGAGTCTGGGATTATTCATGGAATTCTGGGCTACCGCGTCGGGCGCCGGAGTATAACTCTCTATACCGTTTGTAGAACACATCTCCACTCTGTTTGCTGTCCATTTCTTCCTGGATCGTGAATCTTGTGCGTAAAAAGCTTTTGTAGTGATGTTATTAAGCAATGGGATTCTGCTTCTTGGGTCGAGCCTAGGCAATATGGGATGTTTAGTACAATACGTTAGTACCGACACTTTTCACTATCATTGACTCCCATAGTAAGAGCAAAGGCGAGTCTGGACTGAGCACCGCAGTGCTTCCTGACTCTAAAGCCCATCCTCGATTCTCTCCAAGCTAATCATCCTTTTACCATCACACAATCACTTCATCCGTTCTGTATCCGTTACCTAATCTCTGAGTATCCATACAAATCCTTTGTTTCCACGAAAACCTTAAATAATGTCGTGGCACAGCACGGGATCCTCGCGCGAAACTCTTGGCATATGCCCTGCGCGCCGTATGAACGCCATACGAAATCACTTGTGCTTCACAACGTAAAAATCATTCTGATTATCTTCTCGAATACTATTCAACCTTCTCTTGGTATTCTATGTTCCATATTTCACTTGATATTTCTGGATCTGAGGTAAATATCTTGGTTTCAGGATACCTAAGTACACTTATCATAGTTGAAGTCAAAATCACTCGGTTCCATTATATATCCGCATAGCGTCATCAAGATTATGCGTACTACTTTACTTCGAACTGACTTATCACCACTTGATCGCGTTAGCACTTGGGTTGAGTCTCGAACCCTTAGAGGAAATCAAATCTCTGAATTCCGTCACTTGGTAGCATGCTTAGTGTGGTGATATCCATATCAATACACTTGAATCTCTCAATCCTGTATTGCTTCTTCTTGGAATCTTGGAATGCATAGTGCAAAACTCCATTTAAAACAGATTTCTGTAGTTTTATACATTGTGGCGCCCGGACTCAGAGATTGCTCTTAATCCCGACTGATCTCTGACATGGGATTCAGGGATTATTCATTGATTCTAGGGACATAGCGTCAGAATCAGGGATATAATGCTCCACACTGCTTGTAGAAGATATCCCAACTCCTATTACAGTCCAACTCCTCTGGGATCGTGAGGTCCACGTGTAAGTAGCAATTTCTGGTGGTGTTCTTGAGCTTGGGATGGCACTTCTTGGATCAGGCTAAGGCAATAGGGGGTGTATAATATAATACGTTCACAACAACATTGTTCCTAATCATAAGTACTCGTAGTCCGTATGGGGCGTGTCTGAACAGAGCGTCATAGCGCTTCGAGACTCTGAGTTCCATCTTTAGCCGACTCCATATCAACCCCTCACTCTTCCACATACCACAAGCGTTGAAATAAGATAATATGTATCCGATATGAATAGAATAAGCATCTGTACTCTATCTAGATGGCAAGTCGTGCGTGTACATGCGCCCTGTATCCGGTTTGGCTGCCATCTGCACTAACATGAGGTTAGTTGCAGTGTTAGTGAGCCCTTGGCATCTGCTAATTAGCAGCATGTCGCCGTTGATTGCAATTGGTGTAGGCGGTATATATTCCTTACCGCAAAATCCGATCAAAGTAGTGAGGAAGTACACAATGTTGGATTGATCATTTAATCCACTCCAAAATCATGTATCGTTTATCTAATCTCTCGATCTCCACAAATTTTTGGCTTCCCCTTAAGTTAAAAACTCTTCGTGTCAAAACGCCATAAATTCATGACCAAAATGTCGTACCCATCGGTACGAAACCCACAACTTGAACTGGCACGTTCATTTATAAAGGGGATATCTGGAATTCTTCCTAACCATACATATCAAAGGTGTTGTGTGCATGTGCTCAAAATATGATAGGCAACCCTGGGTCAGCCTCGCAGCAACGAAATATGCTGGAACCTTATGAAAAACTGATGTCATTTTGCGTTTTGAGCATGAAGGCAAACTCACCGTCTATTACACCATCTGAAATGTGAAGGTAAAATCTACGTGTGAGGTGAAATTGTTATTGCACCGTCCATTAGCCCTAGTGGGGTTATTATGGCTCTAATACTAGCAAAAGATCAAGATTAACCGTCTGTCAGCCAACCTTCGTACCAGAGGCTACGAACGATTCTTGCTGAATCAGCTGAAACCAACTTTCTGCGAGATCACCACGGTTGAAGACACGTTTTAATCATCTTCATGTGTTCCACAGACGACAGCTAAATGATGTATATGTTGTAGTTATTAGATTCTACATAGTACATTAAGGGACCAAAAGGAAATAGTGGCGGTTATGATGAGGCAGTTTCCCAGTTTTCAGGATAGACTGATTTTGGAGTGCGACAATGGAGATCCGGAGATCTTGATTAGTGGAGGTGGAGCAGATGGTTTGACAATTGTGGAAAGAAAGTTGGATGGGAGTGGTGAGTGTGTGGAGAGCCAAGGATGAGCCCTTAGGTTCCGGAAGCACGCATTTCAGTGATGTACACTCTGGAACGTACATGTGCTCGGTCTGGAGCCGCCCCGTCCTGAACATAGGTTGCCAAGAAGAAGCTTAAATTGTCTGCGCGAATGTATCGCGACAGACAACCTGTATTGTCTTGGTTCAAAGGCACCAAATAGCATCACCTCACACTACAACAACCCAATACACCACAATACACCTCAATACACCTCAATACACCTCAATTAAAGTCAAGGACTACAATGTGTAGACTATCCAGAGTCGAAGAATACTGTGTGAATATGTTACGACTACGATGGAATGCGAATGGACCAACGTGTGGATTATCCAGAGCCCAAGAATACTGTGTGACTATGTTACGACTACGATGAAATGCGAATGGACCCAGAAACTAACGATTCTGACCCTTATAAGTCTGAAACGAGCCTTATCTTAGAGAATTGGGGTCTCGTTCCAGACATTCCAAGCCTGGTCTCAGAGATCATCGACTATCAAGAGTATCCCCAAGCTACCAAGACATCAGAACAACGAGCCTAGATGTCCTACGACTGTGAGTGATATGTGAGACCAAGGACCCTGGGGAGAGAAGACCAGTTTCAGAGCAGAAGAGACAACCCGAAGGCATGGAGGTCCAAGTTTGACGACAGCGAAGTACACCCACCCTATACAAAGCCCAAGTGAGTTCCCCCAAAGGTATACAGAACACAAGATATTACCAGAATGATTTAGAAAGAAGATAACCGAAGTATAAGAGTGATAAACAGAGTTAGTTTTACCAAGTTAAGCGCAAGTCGAATTCGTTCGGGGACCCGCTAGCGAGGGCGCGTGCTGAAGGACGCCGCGTACTTCCTCAGAAGTTTCAAGTCCAAATTACCAGTGGGGATCGGGCGCGACGGCGTTACAGAGTTGATCCACGGCATTCCATTTCCCAGTTGGGCCCATTGAGTGAAGGTAAGGGTGGAGTTCCCATTTCATGTTAACGATTCTGCTTGAAGGGTTTAGTAGTCCCCGGCAAGTTTATAAGTAGATGCATTTCAGAGATTTGATAGTATTGTATCTCTCCTAGAGGGTGGTGCGCGTGAAGAGTAGAGTGCGCTTCAGACCGACCAGTGTCTAAAGCGTATGCTCAGTTGACTAGTGATAGACCCCCTATTCAAGGGTCTCAAATAATAAGTAACGGTTGTATATTTGTATATTTTCTCTGTATTTTGGCTATCTTACAAGGGAGTGTGTTCTGGGACTTTCAAAGAAGTACCTCATATAATAAGCTTTGTTAGCAGCACGTAAAAATACTTTCGTGTCTCACTTGTGCGGTTTCGCTTTGAGTAACTGACGCGTTGGATTCTTCCGGTTCATCGTAGGGGTGATACCTTCATCGAAAGAAATGACAGGTGGAGTTTTGTAACCGCGCGGAAATGTCTTTTGCAAAACGTCGACACGGAGCGCAGTTCCTAAGTTCGGTTGGTTGACGCCCGATCACCCGCATTGTTTGTGAAATGAAGATTGGTCATAACATGTTCGAACCAGTTGCGGGACATCCACTCGTTGAAAGTACCTCGGGACACAGCTCCAACACCATGTCTACTCCAATGGTCACGAAACCGCCGGCTATACGGATTCAACATGCACACTATTGATAAACCCAACACATGCAACACCTCATAGGGTTTGAAGTATGGCTTCTTCGAGCTTTGTTCATGAACTCTTGTTTGGTTGTTTTGCCGGATGTCTTCTGTTACTCAAACATTCGATCACTCTCGCTGTCAAGCTCTGTAGAGAACAGCGATGCGATGCTTTCGCCACATCTTTCCAGAAATCTTTGGGTATGAACAAGAAGAGTAGCTTGAGAGGAGCATGCGCGACTGACAGCACGTCGTCAGTGGGCCCATACGCGCCTGAGAACAAGTCTAGATACCGTGCCGTGTCCGGAAATCTGGCTTCATCTACATTTGACCACATCCAACATCACATTGATTAGCACGTGTTGTAACATACAACGTAGGGAATTCTCGAAATCTTACCCTTCTTCGCGCATACCTTGCATATTGCTGACAACTCGCGCGAAGTCGTTCATATCGGCCTTGTCAAGGATGTCCCATTGATGAGGTAGCCAAAAATCTACAACCGCACGGTTCTCTTGATCGAACGAAACTTGGCGTTGGTATGGTCTTTCATCAGACTCATCCGCAGATGATTTGCCATCACTGTCGCCATCATCATCCTGTATGCTGCAACCCTCTTCATCCTCATCGACCGAATTGCATTTCCTCATATCCCGCTCCAACTTTTTGTCATCATCTACAAAACCGATTTTCCCCTTCCGGCTCAACCGCTTCTTGCCAGATCCTACCAGGGTCTTTGCAGCAACTATCCGCCGCTGCTCGGAGATGAAGCGTTGGTTCGACTTGATATACGATGCATCCTTTAGACTGCTCCAGGAGCAACACCGTCCGCCCCGCGCTACGCGAATGCGGAGCCTGTACCCCGTCACACTACGACGGACACGGTTAACAAGGGTCGACGGACGTCGCGATGGAGACGGTGAGTTCGCACTCGGCGTCCCGTTCCAAACGAGGTCGAGGTGAGGGCCCGGACGATCTCTTCGATCTGGATGCCGGCCTAACGGGAACTGCGGCTGTATCCACAGCCACGACAGGCGCCGGTGTCGCACGAGAGCGTTTCTCGGTGTTCTCGGAACTCAAGATGTTCAACGGGAAATATGCCAGTGAGGAGAAAGACCGCGCTTGATTCAACCGTCTGAAGTCTGCGTCAAGACGTGATGGAATGACATGCGATGAGGTGTGTCCGCTCCTCGGTGAACGGATGGCAGACCCGGCGCGCCCATCGTATCTGCAACTGGAGAGGTCGACGAGGTAGTCATTGACCAAGCTGACGGAGCAATTCCGCGTCCAGTATTGCGGTAAAGGCGTGTCTATGGCCAGCCGTTACTACCACGTAACCAAACATGTTGATCAGACGCCATTCGAGTACATCTACCGGTTGAATGTCGCAGGCATGAGGGAGAAGATTCGCAACTCCGATGGACTCCAGAGGAGAAACGCGAGCATGCCGAGCATTTCGAGCATTTCATCAACATTTTGGGTGTGCAAGAGCTGGAACTGGCATCCCCCCTCACGCTGATGGAAGTCCCGGACACGGCCACGTTCGAGAAGAAGCTTCGCGCGCGACAACACGCCTTGGTCCACCAGATGAAGACGCTCTTTGGCTCAAACTTATTCCGCCTGAAGGCGCCGACACCGACGCCAGCCATGGCCGTCCATGCTGTCTAGATTGCAACCGACGACTATGACTCGAGACGCGAGGGAGACTTTGACGAAAAGATATCTGTGATCAGGATTGGGACGACGTAGAACGGGCCAAGATGTTCGTGACGGGTCACGCATTGCAACCGGATAACTCGCTCCGGGACCTCAAGACGGGTGGAACGGTCAACGCTCGACCCAAATATCGACACTGCGGATCGCGTGGTCACTCATAGAAAGACTGCTGGGGTTTACTAACAGGCCAGAAGTACGCTCAACGAACCGTTGCCTCCGTGCTTGCAAAGCGTTCGGGGGCGTGCATGAAGCCAGGAAGTGGAGTTCTTCAAGCAGCTGCGTCCGTGGTAAGATCTGCGCAAACACGCCGGAATGCACCCGCCCAACGCCGAGAAGCTGTTCAACTAGGTCGCTCATTGGCATGGAAACCAGTACGAGACGTGCGATCTATGACCGTTTATGCATACGTTGTCAAGAGATCAAGAGACGAAGCTAGTAGGGACCCGGCAACACTGAATGATAATACATGCGAATCCAAAATGGTACGTACCGCGCTGGGACGAGCTCCCCGAGTTGCGAAAATCCGGTCTATGGATGAATTCCCGCGGGAGATGCCGTTGGACGCGATCGACTTGCAAGCGCAGAACGACGCGGGTATCGGAACACTACGTGCCGGACAAGTGGTATGATCAAGCCAAGAATCAAGGAAAGTTAAAAAACCGAAACGGCATGCTGCAATTTGATACAGGCACCGAGGTGTCCATGGTGGATCCCACGTTTGCTCGTGAGGTTGGCTGCCAATTTATACTAGTGTAACGCAGGAACACGTAGGCATTCGGGACGCAACGTACTTCACGGTGGGGAAAACGTGCGTCAACGTGACCCTGGCCGGGAATATGGTATATTACATTGACCTCTGGGTCGGGGACCTCGTCGGCCAGAACGTGATCTTCGGGATATACCGGGGGTACGGACCGACACAGTGGACGGAACAGCATACCTGCCAAAAGAGGTTCGTTTCCAAATGATCGGAAGACGGCCGTTGTACGGATCGAAGATGCGCCCAGTTAAGCTCCCGTCGCTTTGTCGCGTCGCCGCGGGCCAGACGTTCGACGTGTTGCTGCGACCGGAGAAGAACGCGCCGCGCTTATAGGAGACGCAAGAGACAAGTTAGGTGACGTCCGTAATCAAGGTTCCTGTTGGGTACCACACATACCTGCGCGTCACCAACATCACGGATAATTCGAGCGTCTTAGACGCGCATACAACGATCGGTTGGTGGATGCCCGCCGACTCAGTACCTCGCGCGTTCGGGTTTGTGGAACCTGGATCGCGAAAATATGACGGGTGGTAAAAGTTGGCGTATGGGGTAACGTCGGACGTATACGAACGAGATATTTTCTAGGTGTCATTTGAGGCATTGCTGGAACGTCGTACATACACCAGACCACAGAAAGTCATGAACCGACAGGAGGAATCACAAGACGTGCAAGGAGAGTGTCCGCAGCGATCTCGCAAGGAGATACGGGCGAGGCTACCGACATAACCCCGACTCGGGACGCCCGCTCTCAGAAGCCAGAAGATGGGTCGCGTCGTAGGACGGAGCCGTAATATGGATCCCATCCTACGACCGAGTCAACCGACAGGCCAACGATCTCGACGTCAGTTTCGAAGACATCCCGGAATATGAACAGGCCGAGGAGAAAGAAATATCCTCGAAAGTTCAGACTTGTTCGCAGACGATGTGGAGGCTAAGATGGCCGTGCTACCCGAAGTCCCTTTGACGGCCGAAGAGAAGGTCGGAGGTCTTAACCCCCCCCGCCCATACGGCCTTTTCGACCCCCTCGATATACGTCGTGATGGAGACCAGGCGCAATCCCGATACTACATGTTAAGTTCAGGCTATCTAAATGTTTGTATAGGCAACAATAAGTACGATATCTTTTTATGACCTGCGGGAAATGAGATCACGGGCTTTCAGACAGTGTGCATGACGCTGTACCCGAAATGAAGTTAAATCCACCTATAGACGACCCTTCAATAACATCATGGAGTATATCATACTTATAAATTTGGCTTTTTTGGAGCGAACAAAGGGCAAACGTATCCGCCACACTATGCCTGCGTCATCGTTGATTGCAACTCCAATGTGTGTATTCTAACGTTCACAACCTTCCTCCACCACTCCCTACAGCTTAATCACACCCACGTCGCTGTCTGCACTCACTTCGCTATTGCCGTCGTCGGATTCCTTGTGTTCTTCAGCGGTG
The DNA here is from genome assembly GCA_002215365.1 of Phytophthora megakarya. Taxonomy (NCBI): domain Eukaryota; phylum Oomycota; class Peronosporomycetes; order Peronosporales; family Peronosporaceae; genus Phytophthora; species Phytophthora megakarya. Next base: position 23,816 of record NBNE01000050.1, read on the forward strand.
GAAGGCCCCCATTTTACTGTCACCAGCTTCAGCATCCATTGCGTCACCCTCCTTAGATTCCCCTGTTTTCGACAGCAACGGCGCTCTTCCAAGCCCCTCATCTGGATACCTCGGCCCACGCGAGGCTCTGAACCATTCTTCCATACCAGGTACCAAATGGGATGGGATATGGCAGTGTTGTTACGGGAGTTTCCAGGACAGGACACAGTCGCACATGTAGACACTGGATATGACAGCAACCACGTAAGATAAAGGGTCTTGTAATACAGAAGTTTTCACGTACCATTCGCTGCACACATCGCCGTAAATCCTGGTGGCACTGCACTAATCAGTATTTGTCTTCGAATGGAACACACAATACAATGGTCTTGTGGTCGCTTGCGCAGGTTGCCACGAACCTGTATCCAGATAGAAGTGTTGTGGAGGTACGCTATTATTATCAAAATACGTGTTTCGGCTCATTGAGAATAACAGTGGTTACCTTATCAAACATAAGAGCATATACACTACACATCATGCTTCCACGCAAACATGTCGTTTATTGGCGGTGTGTGGCTTCTGCTACAAGTTATGGTGAATAATCTTCCTGCTAGCAGTGTGTCTTTCCCACTCCAATGTTTGCATTTCGCTGTGTTTCTCTTAAATCACAACCCATGTCGTCCAAACCATCATCAATCTCGCTAAACCCCGCATGTGTGAGCTCTTCTTTTTCTGACGGTGGGACGGGCAGTTGCGAAGAAGCCTTCAACGACGATTTCATTTTCGGCGAACTCATGACCTAGCAATCTTCCGAATTCACATAGTCTCCTTCGACATCAGAATTCGTCCTCTTTTCCTTGGTCGTCATGGGAGGTTGGAGTCGTTTCGTCGTTTCAGTCGTACTTGCAGGTGCGTGGAGTTGTCCATCATCGAGCTCAATATCAGTCGCGATATCTTGGCGCCTAAGTATCATATAGAGTATGTATAAGATACAACGTCAATTACTTCAATCACACCGTATATACACCTGGTCTTGAGAGCGTACCGGATGACAATCTTCGTCTACTTCTTGTCCCGTTGCAATACTTGAGCCTTCGTCGTATTCTTCTTCCGTAACGATTTCTTCTTCATATCAGCGGTCACGCGCATCCCCCCGAATCACTTTAAAGCAGCAACGTACGCAGCAGCCTTCTCCATCGGGGTTGCGAAACACTTTCATTCGGATTGGGGTTGTAGATCGGATGGCGTTGAGGTTGGTGGAGCTGCTTCTGTCTGTACTGGGGGTGAGATGAAATATGCATCAATATCGCAATCTCATTCAAGTAGACATTGAGCCCCGCATGAAATCAGTGTTTCTCTGGTACCGACCTTACCTGCAGATGTCCAACGAAAGCCTCCTTCTCGCAACGAGTCTTGCGATGAGCTGTCATTTCACGGGCTGGCTTCTCCGACACAAATTTCAGAATGAGCTGGAATGGAGGGCTAACCGTCATCAAACTAACGGTTTGGTCGTGGTGAGCAAGCTTCAATAAAATTTATTGTGTGCATTTTTGCTGCAACATTGTTCTTTTTTAATATTTTTGCCTAACCGCGTGCATTTCACTGTTTTTATTGTCAATTTTACTTAAATTTCCCAACCCTGCGCCATCTGGACAACCGGACAGTGAATCGACTGTTGCTGCTCATTGGCCAATACTTTTTAAAATCAAACCAAATCGGATACCATACATGTATGCAGCGATCCATCGATTGCGAGCAACATGGAGGAAGCGGTAACGCGGCAGCACGCTCATGTCAACACTGTCTACCACTGCGTCTACGCACACATTCACCACGGGTACTCAAGACGTCACCTGGTGCATGTCTTCAACAAGACAGAGCATACCATCGGCATCTGGCTAAGGACATACGACGAAAACGGAGTAATCCAGCGCGTTCAAACAACAAGGGAGCGACAATATACTGAGGCCCACCGCGCATGACTTCTCAGCTACTATCAGCAACACCCGTTGGCGAACCTTGACGAAGCTCAGGTCGCATTCATACAAGCTCATGAGACTCAGATATCGAAAATCTTGGTGTGGCGAATTATACATTCGTTCGGCCTTACCTGGAAAGTTTTAGAGCGAAGGGCTATTCAGATCAAGGAAAATGATGTCTATCGCATCGTAGAGGAGGTGAGCAGTGTGAATTGGACTCACGAGAACCTCGTTTTTCTCGACGAGGTGCCTTTCGACAACAGAGGGATGGTGCGTAAGCGTGGATATGCCGTGTGTGGGACGAAAGTGGTAATTCGCGGCGCCTTCGAGCTGAAGCCACGGGTGTCCATTTTAGCGTTTATTGGAGTGAATGGAATTCTCGACTACTTCAACACTGAAGGTACATTCGATAGGGTGGAGTTCACGAAGTGCTGCCAAGATTTCGTTCATGCCAAGGGGAGCCCAGTGCGCCAATATCCTGGTCCAAGTTCTGTCTGGAAATTAGATGGAGCTACGATCCATAAACATCCAGAGGTTATCCACTATTTGCGAAGTGTTGCTGTGGTCCCGATTTTTTTACCAGCATATTGCCCGTTTTTCAACCCGATAGAATTCCTATTCAGCTACGTGAAGCGCACATTTCAGCGCCACTACAACGAAAACAGCGGGCGGGATTTAAAGTCTTTTGTTGGTCAGACATTTTGTCGCTTCTGCGATTTTAATATGCGCAAGGTTTTCGAGCACTGCGGCTGGAAAATCCAAGGCTACTTTGACCCTGTTGGGCCACTTTCGACTGAGAATCGCAATGCATGTCAGGCAGATGAACCCGGCCAAGACGAGTTAGATTTCACGGAAGTTTAATCGCAGTGATAGATCATAACACAATTGCTCTATATTTCTTCTCCAGTACTCGTAATTCTCCTAAACTAAATTTACTCGGCATGTTCTTCATCGTCCATGTTTTCAATTCGAGTAGCGGGTCTTCAATTGCCCTTCGAGGTGGAGGAGCAAGATCACGCAGAAAATGCTTCGACGACCTCTTTGCGTGCTTCAAGGCACTCCTCGTTTCGTTTAAGATGCTGACCCAACACATCCCATTCTTGACGCAGATGCTGGTAGTCAGCAATGGAGCTCGACAAAATCTGCAGAGCCATATTCGCAGACCGGTAACACCAGCCAAATGTTCCTCTTGCTGTGAATCCGCAAGTCGTAGGAGATTAGCAATATTGTCAGGCGGGGGTTGTTGAACTGCGGCATCCCATGTTGAGCGATTTAGATTCCGAGTAAGTTGGTTCGCCCACATACGCCACACTGCAGCATGCGCTTGGAATGTAGTGCCCCATTTCTCTCGTAACTTTTCCACAACTTCGCGTAGCGAACACTCTGCAGTAGCACCAGCACGATCAGTTTGCTCTGGTCGAATGCACTCTGTAATGAATTGATCTCGATCTTGCGCTGTAGCTATTGCCAATCCATACTCATATACTGCAAGCGTCACGGTATGCCCACACATTTTTACCAACCAATTCTTCCATCCCTGTGCAGTCTTAGTTGGTTCTACCACCCTCTTGCTGACTTTGAACTGCATGACGCGTGACCATTCGGCTACTGTGTGGGGTTCTACAGACCACTCACCATCAATTCTATCGGCTCGGCCCGTCACCTGACCGCTGAACAGGTCCCAGATCTTCTGCATGATCTCGTCGAAAGAACCGCCGTTGATAACGACGTCATCCAGTGTTACCGCTGCATTATCTTGTTGAGCGATCGTTTTCTTTACAATCGGCCGCAAAAGAAGTTGATAGCGTTGGTGTTGGACTGCTGATGCTTCTCCATCAACTTGATCTCGACAAACTTGTTGGAAATTCAGAGACCCTGACGAGGGTGTTGTCAGCATCGTCGCAGCAGTAGCTGGAGGAGGAGGAGTAGCAGGTGCAACCACAGGTATTGGAGCTTATAGCGCAGCTGCATGGGTAACGCAGGAAACTGCTGGAGCTTCAGCCATTTCCGCCGCAGCACCTTGAACTACTTGTGGGGTCAGAGGAGAATTACTGGGCGTCGACGTGCGGCTCCGAAGTTGGTACGGCGACAATCGAGTACTGTGTTGAGATAGCCGCGGTGTGGGTGCCACTGCATCAGATGCATCACTTTGGGCGTTTAATCCCGTTGTCCGTGTAGCAGTAAGAGTTGGGGGGCTTGCTGTAGGTGTGCGAACACGCAAACAGTATGGGGAGAATCGAGAACTGCGTTGTAGTTGCTATCGCCTTGGAGTGACTGACATTGTGCAATAACTGGAGTGAACGAAAACAAATACTATAACCTCTAAAGGTGCATGACTTCATTCTTTAAAATAGGTGCGCGATTGGTGGGGGATTGGGCTTGCCCGATTCAACCAATCGCGTATGGAAATTTTGAACCAATCGCACAATAACATGTTGTATAATACAACATGTGTGGAACCGGTCCAAAACGGGAAACTTCTCGCATGTTGCAATATACAACCGTTAAGAGCGGGGGTAAAGATCGAGCGTCCGGAAGGAGTGGATCCGAACGAAGCCGCAGAAATGGAGGAGCGACTATGTCAGATCGGCTGGAAAAAGCGCAAATGGCTGATCGGGAAAGACAACGTTTTGCCGCCTGCAGGAAAAGGTGTCATCTGCGACATCAACGTGGGAAATGCGAGGTCCGTGGCACAGCGCGTCTGGAAGATCTCGTCGCAAATTCGGAAGAAACTGGCGGATTTTATTCGAGGACTCCTTCGCGTGCGCATGATCCCCGCGTCGAAGTCGCCGTGGGATTCTTCCTTCATCGTCATCGTGCAGAAGAATGGGGTTGACATCAGACTCCGCGTCAACTATCGACTAGTCAATGGCTGACTCAGTTGATGATTTACCCGATGCCACTGATCACGGACTTCTTAGAAGACTTGGATAAGTACAGGTGGCACTGTTCCGTTGACATGGCATGCGGATTCTGGGTGGTTCCAATGACGGACTGGACCCGGCTTATCTCCGCGTTTATCACACCGTTCCGACTGTTCGAGTGGCTGCGCATGCCGTTCAGTCGATACAATGGGCCTCCGATATACCAACGATTGATAGTCAATGACATGTATGGCTTCTGGGAGCTGTGTCCGACAGGGGATACCCTCGATGTTTTCAGAGACGGGATCCCGTCTAAGCTTGGAACGAGGTCCGTCATGGGTGGGCGGTCTTACATTGATGAAATCTTGATCAGAGACACGTCGTTGGGCGGCCTGTTCAACAAGGTGGATAACCTTGAGGCCTGTGAGGAATGACATCTGTCAATCAGCGTGGAAATTGGCGAATGGGGAATGTCGAAATGGGATTACCTGGGTCATGGAATGTCGGAGGACGGACTCGGTGCGAAGTCAAATAACTTAGACGCCCTCGCGACACTGAAATTTCCACGCACGTAGCAAGGCCTACAGTCATTCTTGGGTAGCCTTAATTACTACCATCGCTTTATCCCGGACTTTGCGATCTACGCGACCGCGCTGTATTCCCTCACCGCCCGCGACTTTGAGGAACGGATCTTGAACCCTGAGCCGCGCGATCTGAAAAAGTAGGCTCACACCGGAACGCGCTATTCATGCGCTCCAGAGCAAGAGCGCGACCACACCCTTATTGAAACACTTAGACGTGGATAAGCAGCAGTGGTAATCGTTTACGCGTGTGACGGTGTGTACCTGCCCATCAAGTTTACTAGTCGGACGCTGAAGCCCAACGAGTTGAACTACAGCATCGCCGAGAAGGAAATTGTAACGTTGCTACGCATGCTGAACGAGTGTCACAATATGCTGGTGGGAAGGACGATTCGCGTCCTAACCAGACACACGACGCTCTGGTGGCTCTTCCGCTCTAAAGGTCTTCAAGGACGACTTTCTCAACGGACTGCAATCCTCTCGCCGTGGAGATTATAGATTCTCTGATCCGCAAAAAGGGAGTAAGAGTTCTTAGCGCGTTGACCGCGAGTATTACGCTGAGGGGTATGTCGACTCCTCGTAGGAGGATATCGCGCCGCGAAATTGCCCGGCAAAGACGGCCCCAATCCTGTTTCCGAAGATCGGACCGTTCGTAAGTCTGCACGTGATCAGTTTGGACGACCAGCCTGCGTCAAATGCGAGGGAGGAGCATTCAGCGCCATCGTGTGGAAACAGCCGACATAGAACGACCTGCATCGGGGTATGCAGAAGGTTTCGCCGTGAACGAGGCCGAACATCGGGGTATGCTGCTCGGTATATCGCTGCTGGACGGCTTCAACATCTCACGACTGGTCATCAGCGGGGCCTCCAACCTCGTAGTACAGATACCGCTGAGGCTTTTGAACAGTGCCCTTTAAGCAAGTTCTGAAAGGTTATAAATTGTATTAAGGAAATTCGATATCGCAGTTAATGATTTGAACTTCAACTCAGTATGTCATTATACAAATATTTGTTCGACACTCGGGAGGTGTATCGAATTTCGCAAAATCGATCTCATATTTTCTAAATTAATTGGCAATAGTTTCCTTCTTTATGTTGATCCAGACTTCATATACCCACTTCATCGACTGTAGCTGGTCCACGTAATAAACCGTATTTCCTGTGGGCTCAATCTCTGGTCTCGATCGAAGGGCACGATACATTGCAAGACAGTAAAGCTTGATCCGGTAGCCACTCTTCGACGCAGCGATGATTCCACCATTCTTCTGCTGGAGGTGGGATGTCGTATTAGGCGGAAGGATCTGAACGGTGTTGTTCGTAAGCACTCCAGTGTCGTCTAGCACGTGGGAAGATGCATTGTCGTGCAGTAGCAAGATCTGTCTACCTTCCTTCGTCATATCGTTGTCAAACACACGCACCCAATCGGTGTACAACGCCATCGGCATCCAAGCCTTTTTGTTGTTGCGGTAGTAGTAGCCAAGTTGCCAACCTTCATTGCCTTTGAAAAGTACGGTTTCTTTGCTCTGTCGATGAAGAACCCGTTGCACTTCTCGGAGTTTTCAGCGTTCGCGGCTAAGGCCAGCGTTATGCGAGTTTTATCATTTTTGAGCCCTGTCGTACCTAATTTCCATATCCCACGTCCCGATAAAGTAATCCGGTTACGTCTCGCAGTGCGAAATGTCTAGTCACATCCCGCATCGCCATCCGGGCTTCGATGATGTCAGCCGAGTTCGCGGATGCAGCTTCACCGTGGTGCGGGCGGAATTGTAGCCCATGATGCTTTAAAAAGCCCGTCATCCAACTTCTGAAAGCTTTAGAGTATGAGTGCTTGAAATACTCATTAAAATGTCCTTGGCTTGCTCAAAGATGAGACCACGAGGCGGATGAACATGGTCTCTTTCCGTCGCCTCGATGCTTTTTGCAGGCGGGATTCTTGCTCCGGACACCGCAGATTACGCACATGCCCTTTGGGAGTCTTCAAAGTTTTGAGTGTGCACTTGATATCGTTGACTTTTCGTAGAACGTACATGATGGTAGCCCTCGAGGGAGCATTAGGCAGCGAGAACGTGGTGTGAGCCCATCGCACCAGCTTCGACAACGACGGATGTGGCGTTGTCTGGTGGAATTTGACAATGACTTCGCACTTCTGTTCAAGTGTCATCCACTTGTTCTTGGTTCGAGTTGTCAGTCGCAGGATCTGAGAACGTTGAACTGGCTGAGAAAGGTCGTCTGTCCAACGACGCGCGATCCGGAACGCGGCGACCACCCCTCAAGAGCTGAGATACGCGATATAGATGATATATAACGCGGGATGATAAATGTTTGCCTGGTGATCACGCGCTCATGACAGGAGTCGAATCCAGCGTCAGGAAGACAACACGAAGTCTTGAAGGAACTCGAGGTTCAATAACTCCGTCTGGATCGAGTCCGTACGGCGCAAGAAGAAGAGCTTTGGATCACCAATCTCAAGAAGTCCCTAGACAAGGACATTTGCGAGCTGTCCAAATGCGAAGTAAAGAACGGCTACAAGATCGCGGAACAATACGAAGTGGGGGAAAGATGTTTACTGTACTACCACATCCGTGGGAGCTAAGCCGCAGAAGGTCGGGGCACGATTACGAAATTGGTTGTTCCGTGAACCTCAGAGTGGTCTTGTGGCACAACTATCACGCGAGTCTAGAGGGTGGGCACCGGGGTATCGGCTGGACGTATCAACGTGTACGACGACACTTCCACTGGTGAGGGTTGTTCAAGAGCGTACAACGCCAGGTCGGAGAATGTGTCGACTGTGACACGGGAAAAGACAGCCCCACGATCCAAGGAGAGTCACCAGGCTATATAGTCGCGATGTACCCGTCCCAAGTTGCTGCGATGGATCACATCGCGTCGCCAACGGCAACACGGAACTCCTGATCTGGGTCGACCTCTTTACTAGCTACGTGATTGCAAAGGCGAGTGCGTCATGCACCGCTCAAACCGTCGCCGAATCATACGAGGAGGCCGACTTCAGACGGTTTGGCGTTAGTGAGGTAATCCGTCACGACCACGAGCCAGGATTCTTGTCGAACTTCTTCAAAGCTTTCAACAAGCTGGTGGGGCAGCGACAATGCGCAACGCCTGTGTATCGCCCAGAAGTAAACGGGGCGGGAGAACGTATGGTGCAGACCATGACTAGAGCCATCCAAATGTATATCGCTGACATCGACCAACGCGACTGAGACCATTACGCGGAGCATCTAGCGTATGCGCTTAACACGGCCCACGATAGGACGCGAGACTAGAACCCGTTCTTCCTCGTGCACGTTTGGGACCCAGGGTATACGTTGGAAGCGACTCTAGCAGTTGGTAACACGTCACATCGAGATGCAGAAGCTCGACGGTGGAGGATGCGCATTCAGCGTCACTACAAGATCGCACGCGCACAATCTCTTGAACTCGTCTACGAGGCGGTAGACGCAAGAGCTACGCACAACGAAGCACGCGATAGAACGGGGCTCGTGAGTCTGGCTATAGCTGGACCACGTCAAGTCTCGGTACGCGCGTAAGCTCGCACATATGTGGCACGGTCCGTTCCGCGTCGCGGAGTTGCTCAGCACATACGCTGTGCGTCTAGATACCGACGGAACTCCGTATCAGTTGTTCATAATCGTGCACGTCTAGAAGTTGAAACCTGTCCGCGGATTCCGGACGCAATCCCGAGCTGAGACTGACGGTACCGTCGGGAGAACACTTCGACTCTGACGATGCGCTCCTCCCAGAGGATAACTGGGAGATGCGCGAGACGTGTACGACGTTGAACAGATCTTGAACGTGCGCGAAGGATGGGTGACCTGCTTCGGATGCACGCGACGCGAGATCCGACTGAAATGGCGAGATTACGAAGAGATGAGCTGGGTCGACGGGTCAGATTTGAATTGTGGGGAACCCTTGTACGACTTTCTGCGACAACGCACAGGGCGGAGTCGCTTCAAAACGATACAGTACCAGGAACACATCGGCCAAAGAGTGAGTGACGGTGAGTGGTAAGTTGACGTGGTGTTCGTCGACGGGAGGTAATGGAGGAACCGGGACCAGGAACACATCGGCCAAAGAGTGAGTGACGGTGAGCGGTAAGTTGACGTGGTGTTCGTCGACGGGAGGTAATGGAGGAACCGGGCTCGGGGTTGGACTGAGTTTGGGGAGATGAGTTGGGGAAAGTTTGTAGGACCGGCTCGTTGGCCGAAGATAGAGTGATGGTGGGTCACTCGATGAGAACAGACAAACCGGAATTGAAAGAATAGATTCAAGAGAATTACACGCCCTAGGTAGCTACAGCTATAGCTACAACTAAGGTCGGCCGCGCGCGATGCACTTGGAGGCGGGACAGCGAACGGTGTACGCCGGGTGCTCTCGGGTGACAGTGCTTTTACCAGCTGCGTCATGTTGGGTGTGAGTGAAGCGACTCCATGGCTTACGCGCGTCGACCTCCGCCAAGGCAGCATCCAAAGTGGAGTTCCGCAGATCGGGGTACTAACGCCCGACGTTGGAGCGCCCTGGAGGAAACATGAGCATCACCACATCCAGCAACAGGTCCATATACGCGCGCCCCGCGTGTAAGAGAAGCAGCAAGAGTTGAAACGCGCTCATCAGATGATCGCCCATGTGCGATTGGCGTTAGTTACGGCGGCGACGCCATCGCGACCATGCCGGAGAATTAGGCGCTGGAAACACGTGCCATGGCCTCCCAGTAGGCCTGCGTCCAATGGTCTAGGTGCGTGTCGTAACGCACCAAGAAAGCTGGAAGGGGTAATCGCGGACATCGAAGGTGATCGGTTGAACGCGGAGCGCGAGGTAATCCCACGGACGAGTCGCATAGAGAGCGTCGACCGCTCTCTCCGTCAGCAACACCGGATTCCACAATGCCGGCACCGGAGGAGACGTGGTTGCAAAAACCCAGGGTCGGGGAGGTAAGTGATCGGCATGCATCCCTCGCGCGGTGAGCGACGAAAGGGTGAAGTCGCCCAACGCACAAGGCCACGACGTGTACCGACTCCGCGCCCACTCCGCTAGATGTCCGAACGGCGGAATGACGGGAGTGAAGAAGGGCCACACGGCCAGTGCAGCGCCATTGTAGGGCAAACAGTCGGATGGTCCATCACCAGGAGATGCCCCGTCGGTCGTGTCGGATCGCTTGCTGTCGGAAAATCGGTTGGTGCCGCCCGATCCAGGCCCATCTCCAGATGCGCGAGTGATCCGAGTCTGACGACACCGGGCCCGAGGAAGGAGCTGTGAGGAAACGTCTCTGACGGGGGGCAGAATGCTGCCGAATCTCCGTCTTCAGACTCCGAAGACACTGGACGGTAACGCGATCCGAGGTTTTGATCAGCCGGGGGAGACGCAGCTTTACCGGACTGGCCGCATTGTCATTGTTGGAAGCGGCCGTGTCAGCGATCGTCGAAGATCGACGGCTCCGTCTCAAGCGCAACCGCCTCGACTAGAGAGAGTGGGTCCACCCGGACCCGAAGCGCGTGAAGAAGTCGCCGACGAGTTAGTGGACGGAACAGTATACGCAGCCTGAGCTGCAGGTGAGGCAGAAGGTGTCACCGAAGCACCGGTAGCGCCAGCAGGCTGTGATGGGGCTGGGTGTGTCGACGGAGGACCAGTTGAACCCGGGGGCGCAGAACTTGAACCCGCGGAAGCCGTGGATGACGAATAAGCCTCCAGAGGCGTAGAGGCCGCGGAAGAAGACGCGGGGGGACGAGACGTCGCGGCACCGGAGGACGCAGGTAGCTCCGAGAGTGTGGCTGGCCGCTGCTCGTCTCACCTCTGGATCGAGATCAGGGGCGAGTAGTATGGCCGCATGCACAGCCGCTTCAACCCTGCACTCGAGTCGACGTACAAGGGTGGTGATATCAAGCGAACCACCGGCAGCGACAACCATGTCACGCAAGCGGCCCACGAGAGCATCACGAACTTGGCGAGCAGCTTTCCGGCCGATACGTGCATCTCGAAGGAGGCGACACCACGTGAGATTGCGCTCCGTATACGCGCACTCTAGGTCATCGATCAGACGCTCAAGTCGGGCAATCTCGGTGCGACCGCTGCGACGGTGACGAGAGAGCGCGTTATTCGTCGCGACCGGGCATAGAGGCAACGCTCCTGATCCTGCACTTGAGCTCGTCGCTGAAACGCGGCACAACGCGCGGACACTAGGGCTACACGAAAGGCCTCGGCACGTGATGTGGTCAGAAGGAGAAGAGCCAACGCGTTATCATGATCGGCTTGCGCTGAGACGCAAGCCATTTCCACAGCAGACGACGGGGTCTCCAGGCCGCGGAAACGAGCCACGTCGCGTTGGCGCTCTTCAGCATATGCCACAAGCAGAGCGTTAAGGTCTCGGAAGGCATCCTGCAACGGTACGTTCGCCACACGCGCGACTTCCAGCTCGCGTCAGCTACGCGCTACCGCATTGCAGGCGTCACATAACTCCAAGACCATGGCGTTGCGCTGATCGCGGTAACGAATGCTCGCGGCGATGGATGAGTCTCGCGCTAGGGTGAGAAAGCAAACCTGAACCCGCATAGCCGCGATAGACGTCTGCAGAGTGGACAGCTCCAGACACCTCATCGCCAGCAAGTGTAGACCGCGAACCAGCGACAGAGTCGATGTCGGGGCGACGTCCGTTTGTGTCGCGGCAGCTAGGGAGCGACGCTATCGTAGCCGAAGACGTTGGGACAGCTGAAGAGGGAGGCGCCGGGACCGCAAGTCGAGAGATCGGAGACCCTCATTCTCGTCTCGCAGCTCGCGAAACGTCTAATCGTGCGCCGCGACCTTGCGGCTAAAACGATCGACAGCGTCGGGACCTATGTTGCAACCTTCCCTCGTACGGCCCCGCAACGTATCCAGCTCTTCGTGGAGCACGGACGCGTGGACTGTCAGATCGGCGTTCAGGACTGTCGTCAGTTCTAGTCGAGAACGCCATACCTGGTCGGCATGCTCCAAGACGGTAGCGTCCATGACGAACGCATCTACCGAAGGAATGGGATCGCCGACGGCAAGAACATGGATTGAAAGTGGCGGAAGAATCGACGGGCGCCAAAACCCAGTGGCGCACACCGCACATCGGTTTGGGAAGAAGTCACCAGGACCCAACTCACGTGTGGAATCGCCAGAACTGGAATCGCTAGCCGTGTATGACAACCCATGCGGAGGTTTACCAGCGTCAGGTGTGCGCTGAGACGCATCAGAACTCGACATTGGTCTGGAATACCAAGGTCAAGACAATAAGCACAAGGTATTAGCGTGCGCCGAACACAATGAGTTCCGCTATTACCCGAGTGCGTAGGAATACGAGCGGGGCAGATGTGGTGGAGTGTTCCATGCAAGTCTGGTAGCACGATGTGGCTGTTGGAGGGCCACGCGAGCGAATGACGAGCAAGAACTGGCAATGGAAGAGCGATCTGATTCTCTAAGTTGCCCCAGTAGGACACAGGAAGGTAACATCCCGAGATAGTGACTTCGTCCCTGGAACCCGATCTAGCCGATCCGTGGTCCGTATCACCACTCAGGTTGAGGGGCAACGGGTATTAGAGTTTAGAATGGTGCGATTGATAGACGAACGTTAGCAGCCAGTGGGTAGGATAGATAGGGTAGGATCAGTTCCCAATATTATTGGTTGTGCAAAAGTCGCCCTAATGTACTGGTTGGACAGAAGCTCCAAGTCTTCTTCGCGCGTCTACGTCTGAAGACTCTCTAGCGCTCGGCAAGTAGAGCCGCCTCGATAAGTGCGCCCCCCCCGAAGTTCAGATTGGTTGGTGAATTCACCCCTAACACCCCGTGCCCGTAGTGAGGGACACGTAAAAGAATACCATCGAAGCGTCCTTCGACAACAGGACGTTGGCTACGAAGAACGAGTGGTGGCCCGATAACGCCCCACACCCCCTTGGAAACGCCGTCCCAATAACGCCGCACGACCACGGACATCCCCCACGACTGAAGGTGAACAAGGCCGGAAGTCGTCATCAGGACGGACACCCGTCTATTAAGGCAACCCACACCGCAGCAAGAGTCTACCCTAGCTACATCTCCACCCTGACCTGAGATACGCTACTGCAAGTCCCGGGAAAATACCTGCCACAGCCATCGATTCGGCCGCATCGGATTTGTGCAAGGGCAAGCTTATACGAAGGCGTGAGACCGCTACTCCACACTCGTTTAAACGAGCCCTCGGTCAGGTGCGGAAATAGGGTGAGTTCGTACCTACGTGAACCCTCGGTCGGTAGCTGTCGGTAGAGGGAGTCGGCTGGGAAGTGTCCCACAGTTTACACTTGATTTCAGTATAGGAGTAGTACTCATCAGCAGATGGGCTGTTGAGTGGATCTCATAGCCTCATATTATTCTGTAATAACAAAGCAGGTGTCCCCCACCACTAACTAGGGTCAAGTCCGTCTTCGGTAAATCTTGCTAGCTTGCCTTAGGGCCAGGATACGTCTGGTTGTGTGGAGGCCTGCTGACAGACCTGAAGTACATTAAACCATGAGTCTGTCTGCTAGGTAAGGCCAAGAGGAGAGTGTGGCCGTGTATAGAACGTTAGCGACAGCTCGTTCAGTGTATAATTGTGTGGACAGAGGGTTCTGACATACACTAGACTCCCTACCAAGGATTATCTCAGTGCCCCTCTACTAGGTTTGGGAAAAACCGGTACCCTTCCTTCTGAGATACTGCAGTGGATTTGCTAAATATTAATTCCTAGTCCTCGTTCATGGCTAGGTAAGTTTCTGAAGGGTTGACCGAAGGCAACCCGGGATACACAGAGGCTAGTCCAACCCGGTGTAAGGGATCGTTCCTGGTCTCTAGGTATAGATCCAACAAATCACTTACCTTTGCGAGGAAGTGTGGGTTGTTGGTAGGAACCCACCCGAAAGTGGGAATTCTATCGTGTCCTACAATACAGTGCCCACACAAAAAATAACCTAGCCAGCGCCATTTCAAACGCAGTTTGGTCTAGCGATTCGTCAGCAGGTTGCACAGTTGGATGGTATTTCCGCGGTGTGGTAGGGGCCGGGGTAGGTCGTAGAGAAAGTTTAACATCCCTAGGACTGTTCAGGCATTTTAGGGTTTTACCAAGTGGTCTAATACGTTTCCACTACGTTTTATATTCTTTTTGAGGATTCCACCATTGTTGTATCGACCCTGTTTCTTTCCATTCACAAGTCCAATAGTATTGTGGTGGATTGGTATCAGCAAAATATGCGAAGATGCTGGATCAGGTTTGCCACTGTGCCCAGGACACCGACTAAAAGAGGAGGTACTCCCATGATCCGTGTTCAGATGAACTTCCTCACCTTGTGTACCCGTCGGTTGGGCTGGATCTTGCTCCTCCGGTAACTGCAGGAGAGGTCCGAGTGTTGAAGATCTTGAATGTCTTGGCAATACGCAGGGGCGTGGTTAGCAGCGCGGAAGTCTTCGCTCTGCTGTCAGTTAGGTTGATCTAGGTCTACACGAATATTCCAGGGTAGATCACCGGTGGCCGGAACTGGATCCGGGTCGTGTTGGATTGCCTTGGTGTGTTATCCTCGAGGCTGCTGTTGTTCGTGATCTTGATATCCCTTTACTTGGTTACAGTGTCTCATGACTGGATCTTGGGTTATTGTCGAGAGATCGAAGGATCGACGGCCAAACCATAATGTCGTGGATCCGGAGCTTGCACGTATAGAATAAGACACTAGGTTGTTGGATCTGGCCAATAATTTATCCAGTCATCCAAACTTACGTTAGATCCTATGTTCTAAATACGCGATCACCTTGTAAGGCCAATATAATATCCCGGTCCGAGGTGTCCGTAATACACTAAGTGTGGATCAAATAAAGAAACCACCCACTTGTGCTCAATGATGCAAATTCGATTCTCTGTTATGTCTAAGTCCTATAGCATAGCCTGTCTTACCTCTACAACACAGGATCCGTACACTTGATTACTGCTTCTATGAGAGCAGCTGCTATCCTTCGGGGTCTGTGCGTAATCATCTGATGTCGACACGCCAATGTCGGATCCGCCGGATCCGGATCCTCACTTGACCTTCTTGATCGCCATCAAAACCTCGTGATCTTTAGTCCCCAGAGGTTCCCTAATCCACCCATATTCAGGATCTGACGCGATCTTGATACTTCACTACCGATCCGGCTCCGCGTACCCGAAAACTTACCTGGTACTCGCAAACCTTCCCCAATCGCGGATCCGAGCCTTCACATACCGGATCCTCAGTGGCACCTTCGTGTCCATATCTCTTAGATATGTATCTCCACTTATCCATGCTTGTCGCTAATCTTCAATCATCCTGGAGGATCCGGGCCCACCCGATCAGGATACACGGTCGCGGTTCCGGATAACGCCCTTTTTGCCTTCCGTCAATCAATCAACCTTATTCTTGTGGACCCACAGTATAGTGCTTCCAAATCTTGTCACGCAGGCGTCCGGTCTTTAATGGTGATTGCCGAGTCCGGCGAGTTAATCTTAGTGTCAGGGGGGATCGCGCAGGTACGGGAAGTACAGAATATACGAGGCATGCGGGGGATCGTATTGGAGTTGATAAGCGCACAGCACGAGCTGAGGTGTCTGAAAGGAGTGAACGCTCTGGTGTCGATGAGAGGGACGGTCTGGCTGGTGTTGGCGAGTGAGAACATTACTTTACGTGCCATTGCTGGTGATGGCTGTAGCTCCCCAGGAAGGCAGAACCCTTCTGATATGGACTGTAGCGATGGGTTCTTTGCAATTCCGAGCCTAATGGATATCGGGACGTGGTTGGAACTGATCTTGTACGTAGCGTATCGCCTGTAAGGCATATGGGTAAATTATCTAGTGTCCACAGCGGGTTCTGGTGTTGCCATACTTCTCGCATGTTCTCTAAGTCCAAAAGCCTGTTTTGGACATTTCGATGCCAGACTGGCTTTTGCACTTTTAGATACTTCTAATGTGTTTAAAACGTTTTAGAACGTTTTAAATGTTCTTTACTCTTCAAATCTAAAACGATCTCCATGCGTGGTGATTACAATTTTAATTGTAAGCTTTTAATAAAACTAGGACGATGCGTAGGCTGGGATAGCTCAGCAGGTTAGACGGATCACAACTCAGGTTACATTAGTTACGCCATCCCCCAGTAAGCCCTGCTTCAGGTTACGGGACCGTCTAATTAACCCGATGAGGGCTGGCCACAGCAAACCCTAACGGGTTTACAGCTATCTAATACATATTTTTGTAGCATTGGGATCTGCAATTGCGCCTATCTGATTGGCTCACAGATTCGACGCTCATGAACGCATTAAGTAAACCCTCTTCTGATTGGCCGACATAACTTAAGAAAGTCCTCCACTGATTGGCTCTTATATATATATCTGAGAAATGCTTTAGTTTATATATATTTATTACACACACTGTACATTCTGTTATCTGAGGTAGGCTGCTACACACTATATGTATGGGGAGGGCTAACAGTCTTTTACTGGCCTAACTGAGCCTACAGCATAATGTATTAGATGTACATTCGACACCACCTAATGCAATTAAGAACTATGTCTGACTTTACTGAAGTTAATAAGGTCGTCATAAGTGTATTCAGGTTCTAATTATCTTTTCTCGCCTTTGGACCCCCCCCTCAAGAATCCGTGATTTATACGCTATCAGTTCATTCCAAAAGGAAATTCGTGGGTACAACAGCGCCTTCACTTCTACTGAGGCTAAAGAAGATTACAGCATCAATCGCGGTGGAGGCCCTTATACATTTCGCTTAATGAATCCATGCTCCACCGTATTGGACAATTACTTCCGGTGGAGGGTGCTAGACCAGCATTGGCACAAATCTACGTTTATGACAGCAACATGGAACAATAACAAGTCTACGACAAATGGAAATATCAACAGGACTGGATGGACGGATTGTGGCAGAGCTGCAGTCTATTCTGTATGAAACTAATATCTACAAGAGCGCTCGACAGTTTGCACGTTCATCTGTACCTATGTGTTTCGTGCTACTAGACAACCCTTCTGTAGATCCACGTCGGTATAACTGTGGTGGCGCAGCATCAGCAAAATCTGTGAAGATGCTGGATCCGGCTTGCCACTGTGCCCAGGACATCGACTATAGGAGGGGGTACTCCTATTGATCCGTGATCAGCTGAACTTTCTCACCTTGTGTACATAGGACTGGATCTTGCTCCTCCGGTAACTGCAGGAGAGGTCCAAGTGAAGAAGATCTTGAATGTCTTGGCGAGACGCAGGGATGTGTAGCAGCACGGAAAGTCTTCGCTCTGCTGCCGAGTAGGTTGATCCGGGGTCCACGTGAACTGTCGAACGTGGATCACCGGTGGCGGACCTTGGATCCGGCCGTGTAGGTTGCCTTGGTGTATTGATGGTTGTCGATCTTGCGATCCCTTTGAGTTGTTTGCAGCCTCCGATGGCTGGATCTAGGGGAGAGTTGAGAGATCGATGGATCTTCACAGCCAAGCACTGAATGCTGTGGATCCGGAGCTTGACCGAATGAAATAAGTATTAGGTAGTTGGATCTGGCCAACATATTTTCGAGTTATCAAAACTACACTAAATACAATATTCCTAATACGAGATCACCTTGTATAACCAGTATAAGCCTTGATCCGAGGTGTCCGTAGTACACTAAGTGTGGATCAAATAAAGAAACCAACCACTTGTGCCCAATAATGCAAAATCGATTCTCTGTTATTCCTAAGCCTTTGATCCTGATTTGTACTGTCCTCTACTACCTGGATCCACATACTTCCTTCCCACCATCTGCTTATCTTCGGATCTGGCTGTATACCGCTGAATGCTTACCTTGTTTACTTGATCCTGATTTGCCTGGGGTAATCCCATCTGGATCAGGCATAATTATAACAAGATCAAGCACCTATAAATAGGTCCTCCCAGATTGATCCAGTCACCTCAAAATCAGTTGATCTGAGCCCATCAGACCTTCTCAGATGTGGATCCACCGTAGTCACTTCCGTCCCGGCATACCTGTCACTTCACTTGATCTGATCCCTTCCTGTCCGTAATTTCTCGGAATCCACTTCACCACATAACCAATCCATGGTTGATGACATTGATGTCATAATGATTGACGAGGAAATACGAGTACAAATCGAGATTCGATTTTACGCTATAGAAACGGAGGACTTCGCAGAATTTATGAGTCGCACCCGTGGTATGACCCGCTCCAATACACACTTCTTTATTTGAGAGGTGTTGTTGGATGGTACCTACTATCAACATATGTTAATGACGTACGGCGGAATAACAAAACCAAAGTTAGTATCCAAGGGCATACAGCCCACCGCCTGTACATCACACATCCAAGCATTGAGTTCTCCTTGGTCCATCGCGCTGAACGCCTGTTCCAACAGTGGTGTGTGGATATGGCAGCAAAACCTTAGAGCAACGCTTGCTGTTTCATCGACGATTGAACACATAGCAACATTGCAGGCGCGATCTTGTTTTGGGGCTTCAGGATATGCTTCTTCGAGATCACGCTAGACCGACCTTTACGAGCGGTTTGAATGATGTTGGAACTCACGTGATTCTATCGTCTTCTTTCCCGGGAAGCGAACGCTACATGTGACAACAATATTACGATGCTATAGCGGTTGTTAGACAATTAGAAGGCTGATTCGTTCGTGACAGTCACAACGAACCCTAAGTGGAAAGCAATTCTAGATGAACTTCTTCCGGGTCAGACCTCTTCTGATAGACTCGACATAGTTATATGCGATTTTTAGTATGAAACTGAACGCACTGCTAGATGATATTACCAAAAATGGTATCTCTGTAAAGGTTGTTGCATCCGTCTACGTGGTAGAGTTCCAAAACCGAGGTCCCCACGCACATATCTTGATTATTTTGAATGATCACCGGAAGCCTCGAAATTCATCAGATTATGGTAAATTTGTAAGTGCTGAGATTCCGGATACTGAGTTGTTCCCACAACATCATGTGACAGTGACAACATGCATGATTCATGCTCCTTGCGGTCGTGGAATTAACAGCCCCTACACTAGAGAAGACGGAGTATGTTCAAACGATTTCATAAGGCTTTCTTGGATGAAACGAGAGTAGATGGCGATTGTTATCCTCTTTAAAGACGTCGTAGGCCTTGACAGCTGGACCCATAGAGTGAAGAAAGTCCGTACAGCCCTACTTCAACTAGAATGGGGTCGCGTTAGTTTCATCACATCAATGCAAACAGACCACGATAACGCATCGAATCCGTTCGAGTTGATAACAGATGGGTTGTTCTATACAATTCTCATCTTTGCCAAAAGTATGATTGTCGCGTGTACGTGGAAGTGTGTTCAAGCGTTCAATCAATAAAGTATCTGTACAAGTACGTGTACAAAGGGCAAGATCGCGCAACCGTCGTCCTTAGAGAACTGTGGTGAAGTCGGTGAAACTTTCACCACTTGGCGTACAGTGCTCGCTGTGGTCCCGAGACTCTAGGAGACTCGGGTGCACAGAAGATCAGAACTCCGAGAAACTTTTGGGAACTCTGAGTTTGGCGTGTGGCCCTTGTGTATAATTTCGGTGGGTTGAACCCAATACTCGGGAACTCTTGGCCTCGACCGTTGATAGATAGTTTGTAGGAAGTCTGTGTGCTTAGCGTGTGACTCACTTTCTGAGTTCACCACTATGACTGAAGCCAAAACCCCAGAACACACTTCTCTTTATAAGACAACCAAATACAATACAGAGAGTTTTGAATATACAAATATGGGGGCACTACTTATTCTTATAGACCCTTGAGTGGGGAGTCTGTCACCAGTCCTACTCGGAACTACGACTCAGACACTGGTCAGTCTGAGTCGCTACCACAATCACGCGAGCCACCCTCAGAAAAAGAGGGAAATACAACCTTAATACAGGTGAACTTTGATTCCGCAGTCTAATACAAACTCTAGGGGGACTACGTACCCTTAGAGAGCAATCGTTAACATGAAATGGGTACCTACCCTTACCGTTCACTTACAGCAGGCCCAATTGGGATATGGAATGCCGTGGATCAACTCAGAGCACCGTCGTGTCTGATCCCCACCGCAACTTGGACTTAGTACAGCTGGCGATCTTCACGCGGCGCGATTGGCACCTGTCCTGCGCGCCTTACGAAACCACTTGTGCTTCACGAGGTAAATATCTTGGTTTCAGTATATCTAAGTACACTCATCATGGTTGAACTTCAAACACACTTGGTGTCCACGTGACATCATCAGATATGAGGCACATCACCTCACTTCGCACTGACTTGTCACCACTTGATCGCGTTACACATCGAATCAGGTCTCTGACTTCAGAAAGGACTCCATAACATATTGTGATATAGAATCCATCGGAATACACTTGAATCTCTGGATCTTGTCTTGTTTCATTGTAGAATCTTTGAATCCATAGCGTAACGTCTTCATACAAACGTAGATATCCTTGGTTTCAGACACTTTGACGTCTGGACTCTGAGATTTCCTTCGGGATTCAGGGGTTATGAGTCGGGATTCGGGAATTAATCACGGAATTCTGGGATACTTGGTCGGACCCTAGGGTATAATGTTCCACACTGTTTGTAGAACATATTACAACTCCATCTGCTGTCCGTTTCTTCTTGGATCGTGAGTCTCGTGCGTCAATAGTTCTTTGGTAGTGATGCTCTTGAGCTCGGGACTGACGTTTTCTGGGTTGAACTAAGGCAATACGGGGTGTTTGGTACAATACGTTTACACCAACACTTTCCACAATCATACGTACCCGTAGTCAGGACGAGGGTAAGTCTGGACTGAGCATCACAATGCTTCCAGACTCTAAGGCCCATCCTTAGCTCTTCTCCAAATCAGTCGCTTCTCTCACATACCACAGTCACTTTTCTTTCCACACATTCACCCTGGCGATCCTGTATCCATTACCTAATTCCTGCTTCCACGAGAAATTCCAAATCGCTTCGTGTCAGAACGAGGGAGGCACGATGGTAATGATGAAAACAATACCGCGGAAGAACGTGTCGATTAAATTAAGCAGTACCTGGAAACAAGGTACATATCGTCCCTTGAGGCATGCTGGGCAACTTCCAAATATGAGATACAAAACATATCATCATGTCCACTGATTGCCTGTCCACGATGAAGGCCAACAGCACGTACATTTCCCTATTAATGCTCGAATTCAGGATGTTATCGCGATGAATCCGTTCACAAAATTGACAACGGTTTCTGATGTATGCATACTCAACGGTCCGGAAACCGACATTGCAGGACGCTTGCTATACCGTGAGGTTCCTATTCATTTTGTCTGGGTTAAAATGGGTTACAGATACGTTTGGCAACCGCGGCAGCGTGGTGGATATAAAGCTATAGGGCGTGTTATCTCCGTGTCTTCAAGAGATACCAGCCATTATTAGCTTCGCTTGATATCGTGCTACCAAGGTCGTTTGAAGATCTAAAAACAGTAGAAGGTGTCGTCATGGAAACATACAAGGCGGTAGCTTTATCACTTGGGTTTCTAGAATTTGACGAAGAAAGTCATCGTTGTATATTAGAGTCCTCGGCTTTTCAAATGCCTCGCAAACTTAGACATCTATTTCGTGGTTTTGTTGGTTTACTGTGAACGTCAGTCCGACAGAATTATGGAGACGCACATGCAATCGCTTTGCGAAGGCTGTCAGCGAGATGAACTTAATCCCATTCGGTAAGAAGTGTCAAATGATCATCAATCTACAGACAATGCCGGTGAATAACCAGTTCATCGCCATGCAATCTATCTGGCAATCTGATATAAACATGAACATCACCTTGCAAACGGTCAAATTTGGAAATGTACTTCTATTCGCTCCCACAATTTTCTGAGTTTCACGATGTAGAAGTTGCCAGTGATGTGGCCTACCGAAAGCGCAATCGTTTATTGGTAGCAGAAACATCGAACAAGCTTGATGAGTTGGTTGCATCTGTGGATACACTTCATCAACTCAATGCTGATCAAAAGGCGGTTTTTGTTAAAGTTACAGAAGCCGTATTCCTCACCGCGTCCAACAGATCACAGATAACTTGCAGTGGGAAATGATATTTCTGGATGACACCAGTGGAACCGGAAAATCGTTTTTATTGGAAAAAATCCTCGCATACGTTCAGCAAAAAGAAGGTGTTGCGCTAGCTGTAGCTCGATGTGGCATTGGTGCTCAGTTGCTTACCGGAGGAAGGACGGCTCATTCTGCGTTCAAATTACCCTTAGATCCTCATGAGACATCTACGTATCAAGGTCATTTGATGCTGGTTTACTCAAATGCACAAATATTATTATCTGGGATGAACCTCCTATGACATTAAACGTTCTGAACTCTAGAGATATTTTGAATGGCTTCGTCTATCCGTTAACATGAGCGTTCAAACATCTCGAAACACACATACTGCAGCGGAGGTAGGAGATTTCGCCGATTATCTCCATCAAGTTCGAGATCGGAGACACTTCATTTCGCCTACGTTAGGCCCCGACTTCATCAAGGTTCCCGAAGATATGTTGTTAGATGTTTCCAGCTTACATCAGTCTAATATTGAGGATCAAGCTCGGCATCGATTACTTCGCTTAATGCAAACTATCTATACAGACTTGAACTGCGGAAACCAGCCAGTACTACTTTGTGAACATAATTATCTTGACGCCAAAAAATCATTGACGTCATTGCCATCAACAACCTGATACTTGAAAAGATCCCTGGGGAAATGCACGAATTCACGTCGGTGGACAGCGTAGATGGAGACGATGAACTTCACCGACAAGAACATGGAGATCTCTATCCACCAGAATTCTAAATATTATTTCACTGAGTGGGATGCCTCCGCATAAGTCATCATACCTCGCATTGCTTTAGTTAGTAAAACCTCAGGCTTTCCGTTCGAACTGCGAAGAAAGCATTTCCGGTACAGATTTCATTGGCGATGACGATCAACAAATCTCAAGGTCAATCTATTCCGAGACTTGGACTGAATTTACCAGAACCAGTTTTCTCTCACGGGCAATTTTACGTGACTATATCCCGGGTTACTTCCAGAAACAACATAGTCATTTTGGTGGACGAACCTGCTACAACTTCTGAAGGGGCATACACGAAAAACATTGTTTATCGTGAATTTCTGGCTGTTGAAGAAGCCGTTGTTTAAAAAAGAATCACGCATACAAGTTAGACATTAGAATAACAAAAAAATAAAAAATAAAACACCGAGCGTAGCGAGTTGGATGCATGTCAATTATGTGTCCTATGTTAAAGTGATCAATTTTATTAGAAAAATTAAAGCGACAAAGAACCACCCGCCGAGCGTAGGACGGAAAACCCCTTGACTCGGCTTAAACTTGCATATAGAACCCCGCCTGCGGGGCTCTGCTCGGCTTGTCCCAGAATTAAAACTGTTACAAGAAGTTGGAGCCTCAGCTGCGTCTTTTCAACACAGACGGGAAGTCCAATACAAACTCCTATACAGCAACCGTTACTCCTCATACCTGACATTACTCAGCTCAATATGATGCCGAGCTCCATTGCTTGTCGCCGCATGTTGGCCGTGCCGAGAGCGCTCGTGTCCCAGAACAAACGTCGCTTTCAGGAGGATGGCTTCGACTTGGACCTGGGCTATGTGCATCCGCGTATCATCGTAATGGGTTCGTGAGGAGAAAGAACCATTTTGAATCAGTGTTTTACCAGTATTTGGTGTGGAGCAGGGTACCCAGCTGTGGGTGTTGAGTTCCTGTTCCGGAATCCACGCTCCGAGGTGCAGCAGTTCCTGGACAAGCGCCATGCAGGCGACTATTTCGTCTATAATTTCTGTGATGAACCCAATAGATGGTATAGATGAAGTACTTGATAGATCTGGTGGTAGTTGCTAACCTTCGTGGTTGTTGTAGTTATCCTGCAAGTATCTTTGATGGTCGCGTCAAGCATTTTCCCATTGAAGACCACAATATCCCAACGTTCCAACTGATGTACGTACAGCGAAAGGGATATATCACATGCGGGCGATTCATTGTGTCTGTATCAATATAGGATGACATTTTGCGAAGAAGCTGCTAGTTGGTTAGATGCCAATGAGAAACACGTCGTAGCACTGCATTGCAAGGTATTAACGATTCTCACCACCGTTTTGGCTTTGGAATTTGACGGTGCGTGTTGCTAGGCTGGGAAAGGACGAGCTGGTATGATGGCGTGTATGCTCCTGTTGCGAATGGGGTTTGCTGCATCCGCGACGGAAGCGATCGATCGTTACAATCGCGAACGTGTGAACGATCGACGTGGTCTTACTGTCGTGAGCCAGAAGAAGTGGGTGAACTATTATGCTGATCTGAGCATACAGACTTCCGCTTTAGAACAGAGCATTGTGGAGTCAGCCGTCACCATTCAGAAGTTGAAGCTCAACAACACACTGACAGCAGCTAAACCACCGAAGCTCCGACTACGGATGTATTCACTACTTCCTGACGGGTCTCAAAAGAAACTGGTTCACCAAGAAATTGGCTTCAATGAGTTTGAGCTGCAAGACGAGATCCGCGGATGTGTCATGCTTGAATTCTATCGTGAGCGCGTAAACGGATGCATGCGATGCAAACACTTCAAGATCTGGTTCAACACATACTTCCTCAAGCCAGGTATGAGCTGCTGTTATTTTTCATACAAGTGGGAGACTTTAGTTTAACCTTTGGTGGGTATGATTGGTATTCGTGTATGTCTTAGACAAAAATACCGGATCTGTTGTCTTCTCTCGCTCCGAAATGGATTGGGTAGCTCGAGACAAAAAGTATCGTCGCCTGCCGGCCGCTTTTGAATTGGAGATGATTGTTGCGGGCACCGACGACTTGTAAGGGGTCAACTTGCCATCACGCTAGAAGCTATATGCTGAGAAATTCTTACCCATCCATCTCAATAATGAATCGATATTTCATAAGCATCACAATATCACGTGTTTAGTTCAGCCGTAATATGTACGTTCTCCTAAGTTACTTCGGTTTAAAGGGGACCGCGGTGAAGGTGTCGCTAAAGCGTTTAAATTCTGGATGATAGTCAAAGTTCTCCATGAGCACAACGATACCTTGAGCGTGCCGCAATTTGGCCTCGTTATACTGTCCCTGCATGCCGTCCGTGGTCTCCGTGTATTTACCTGCCAGTGGTTTGATTTTACTTTCAAAGAGTGCACTCCACTCTTGACATTCCTTCAATTTGGACTCAAGGTCTTTCCGCCGCTCACTCAATCGGTAAAGCTCTTCGTCGTAGTCTTTCTTGCCCTTCTCGTCGACTTTGATTTCTCGAGTCAACGTCTGAATTCTCATTTGAACGCCATCCAACGCTCCACCAATCCCATTCGCAACTCGATTCATTTTTGTGGCATCCTTGGTTAATGCAAGCTGCTGTGAGGCCGCTGGAGTGTACTTGAGTCGAGGTAAACGTCTTCCTGATGGTACCGTCGCCATCCTAGTCAATACTGAGCTAAAACGGTGAAGTTATCTTTTGAAGCAAAACCCGTAACGAACAAGAACCCTAATATAATATTAGTGAACTTTTGAACCATCAATAGCTGTTGAATTCAACGGCAATAGGATCCCACAATGTTTTGTTAGAAACGTGAGTCATGCTCATGTCTATTTGTAAAAGTTATGCGAAGTTCGTTCATGTCGTTGATTATCCAGTTTCTCTAGTGAGTGATCAAGTCTGCTTCTCCACCTCCGATACTTTCGTAATATTGGAGGTTCTCGCAGAACGTCACTGAGCGTCGTTTGTCAACGGCAGCATCATTTTCTTTACTAGAAGTGATAGAAAGAGTGCTCCCATCGGGTTGTGCGAGTTTTGTAAAGAAGCTCAACAAACCGGGAGAAGACACGAAGCCTGTATCTCCTGGGTCGATTCTACTCGCCACGAACTGTTGTTCGTGTGAATCCAGATCTAGTCCAAGTCGGTAGCACACGTGTTTAATGTCAGTAGCGCGGCACGTTGCCTCAAATTGTCCGTTGTCAATTGGTACAACCATTTCGCGTGGAGCCAGACCTTTAAAGGCATGCCTCACGAGAATTGCAGCGCTCTGGAGCCCGTATTCAGAATTGAGAAGATTTTTCAATCGGCTTTCCTCTAGTAATTTGCGTCGGACCGTTGTTGATCTCTCTGCAAATACTTCATTATCAGGGAACGAAGCAAGTTTCGTACGAGACCCTGTTGTCGTAGGTAACACCGAGCTGTGCATGTCGAGAGTATTATTCAATCTCCGCCCAGTCGATTGTTGAGGATTCTGATATGGATTGGTGGAGAAATTTGACTGAGGTCTGTTGTTAGATGACGCCGATGACAATTCCTTTGTCACATCACCGAGTAACTCACTGATGCTACGTAAGATATCCAAGAACCCGAGACCACTTTCGGGTCTTAATGTAGGGTATAGCTCATCAACAAGCTCTTGAGCTGCTGGAGCTCCGGACGGGAAGTGGAGATTCAATCGGGAGGAAAGTAAAATTTCAACGAGGTCTTGTCTGGTGACTTGACCGCGAGTATCGGCACGTCGGTGCAGATCAAGTGCAGTCTTCAAATCACCCCGCCGCTCAAGTAAATCTTGTAATATTCCCATCAGAGCAACGCGATGCCTTCGCTCTTGTCGTGACTTCGCGTCATCAACTGCGGTCGACTTTCCTGGTTGTCGAAGTGGAGTAATTTCACTCTGGAGGCTATTCATCTCGCTTATTCGAACAGAAGATCTTGCTGCAGGGTGATCATAAATCATACGTCGGCGAGGACAATTCCAAAGAGCATCATTAACGTCTGGATCTTGGTTGTAGGAAGAACTTGCCTCCGAATACGGGCGCTCTTCGTATGGAGCTAGTAGAACTGATGTCGCCGAAAGGTGTTTCTTGCATGTTTTAGGAGAGAACAAGGTACTACAGAGCGCACTTAGTCGGTCCTCGAGTGAATGATAAGCAATTTGATCAGGTGCAGCGGCCTGCTGATCGCGGTTCAGAGTTTCTATAGCAGTATGGCTATCAGCAACGGATGCCATGATGCCAAGTTCATTGATAGCTTGCAACAATTCTTTCGATGATAACATGCCAGAGTGATTCGTATCAATTCGCTCGCAGATAGCAATTAGGCGAGGGAGTTCCACCAGCATTTGCTCAAGAACCTTTTGAACGGGGCGGGGAGGTCGAGCACGTAGTACACGTCCGTCGCTCGGGAGTCCTGGAAGCGATATTGATGGTGAGGTACTATTTTCTTCCGTGGCGAATTTTGTCAGGTGATCGTAGAAGTCTTGTGCGATGATGTAACCCCGTCCTAAAGTGTCTAGAGTCCAGAAGAGAGATTCTACATCAGCGTAGCGTACCAATAAGTTTAAGAATACGAGACTCTGGCGAAATTGACCACGTGAAATGTGGCCAAACCTGTCGCCAGGAAAAACACTTTGTGGTGAACAGGCTGACAAGTGACCGAGTTGTTTTAGCTGCAGCAACTTGGACAAAATACGAACTTCTAGTACTGGTGGAGGCTTGCCCGTCGTGAAAAACGAGCCTTGGCGTCGATGTTGGTGTTCCAGATATGTTTTGCCGTCTCCGCTATGCAATACTCGAGGACTTGTGGTGGCTGTTAGAAAGTGAAAGTCACTCTCCCGACGACGGTCATCACAGATTTTTACGATAGTGCGAGTTGCTCCGGCATTTCTAGAGAAATTTTGCGATACGCAATGAGTTTTCAAACCGTGAGCAATTACAAGATAATAGTTGCCCATACCTCTCTTGTGTAGTTTTTCCGGCTGGATAGGGAGCATTACCAGTATTCACAAAGCTGTAAATGCTTCGTTGCACTTTTTTCCGCCCCAGACGTATAGGAGACTGACCAACGTTTCCAATAGTGGTTTCTGGTACTCCCGGAGATGTTTTCGACTTCATAGTTGTGCGGTCTGCAGCTTTCAACGCATTTAAAAATGGTCCAATTTCGATTGACCCAGAAGCTGTATCCCTGTAAGAAGCACAAGCAATAAGCTTTCGTAGAAAACAAATCATGGCACAGGTACTCACGAGAATTGTAACAGACGAACACGCAGTGCTGCAAAATCGGCATTGCTCAATGTAATCCCACAGCGTAACAGACAATGTCGGAACATTTCTGGTTGTAGATAACATTGCCCAATACGTCCGTATTGCTGGAAAACAGGTTGTAGTTTGTCTACTGCTGCAACGAGCAAGTCCCAAAGAGGAGCACTGCCCACAGCCACAACCGGGGGAGAAACTTGCTTTGAATTTGAAGGTAATGCGTGGATTCGGTTGTCTACTTCACCCTTATCTTGAAATAAGGCCATGAACTCGGCGTACTTGATAGTGAAAGCATTGCCTTTGCTCCCTCGACCACGCCAATGTCCGTTGGTGGTACTGTCTCGAGTGTACTCTTTCACGTCTTCCTCGAGCGATATGTATAATTTTTCGTATTCACGCGTCGTAAGAAACACACCAATGTGACTCAGGGCTAGCTCCAGCTCTTCTGGACTGATTTTACCAGAACTCATGACATCCATTTTCACAAAGATCTGACGGAGTTTTTCGCTGTTTTGATTAATAGACGTCGACAGTCGCTGCCACAGCACTTCTCCGTCCAAACGAGTATGATGCCCATTTGAACAGACGACTCCATCGTTCGTACCTGCTGCCATGCTCTTTGTATTGAGAGTAGCCTGAGTAGCGTATGGGGTTGCCAACGGTGCATAGGGAGGCGAATACTGGATCCGGTCATTCATCGACAACGACGAAAGAGACGAAGAAAATTGATATGTCTGATCTTGCTGACAACTTGATCGCATGAGCTGCAAAGACCACTCCGTCATGATCCGACAAAAGAGATCGATATCTGACAACGACAATTAGACACACACTTCATTTGTTTCATTTGAAATGACAACATTTTCTGCACTCACTGAGTTTTCGTGTTTGCGACGGACAAAAAGCCAAATAGAGTTCATTTGCCCTCTCCAGATCTCGATCAACAAGCGAAGCTTGGTAAGATTTAGCGGGCGAAGAAGAATCAACAATTTCCAAACGAGTTACTGCTAGTTGGAACTCGCGGATGTCAAGGTAGCCATCACCATTGAGACTAAAACGGCGCAATGTTTCGCCAGGTTTCATCGGAGACCGCGAAAAACGGTGAATTTCATCTGCGAAATACTTTATGAGCTGTCGGTTCGACAACAATTGATGATACTGCTGCCAGTCTATCATCGAAAAGGTCAGCAACATTATCATTTAAAGCATCGAGATACTAAACCCTAGTACCAGCTGTGCTCATCTGGTCAATCTTGTTCCGCATCTTGGACATCTTGCGCTTCGTTTGAGTCGATACGCACTGCAAAATAGATGACGAGTAGGTTACTACCCGGTCATGGAGCGACGCGTCGAATTGAGTCTTCTCCTGCGCAACCAACATGTTTTTCTCTTGCTAATTTTACAGGCGAAACTCCTGGGAAGCAACGTTGCCGCAGTAACAATGATTGATGCCAAGGTGACACGCCGAATTGTGCAGGATTCGGCACTCAGGATTCGCTCGGACCAACAAAGACTGGACAAGACCGGAAAAGTATTGAGTTACATCCTTTAGTTAAGAATGCATCAATGCGTTATCCGGGATTCCTTATCCCCCACTGCGACCGGGGATTGCAGATAAGGTGAATCCTCCACAAAAGACCCTCTATGGATGAATATGTGTTCTTACAAGCCGAGCGGCGCCCCGCACGCGGGGCTCAACAACCAGTGTTAAGCCAAGCGAGAAGACA
>NBNE01000051.1:0-53705 GCA_002215365.1 Phytophthora megakarya
ATGTGTCGATCACCCCCTTTGACAAACGACTAACATCGAGCCGGAATTCAATACCAATTATGCACATGTGTAAGTCTCGGACACGATCCCTTGGCCAATCCTGAACCATCAGCACATCCACAAGGACAGTGCATTCGCCGACGAGAATTATGCGGAGGCGGGCTCGCCATCAGGTATTACCGTTTGTGTGTGTTTGTGCGTTTCGTGTCCAAGTTGAGTCCCCCAGCGATGCCGCACCTGTCGGTGTTTCAGGTCGCGTTGTTCCTGGTTGCCGTAGTTACATGTTTGGCTTTGGAGATTTCTGCAGAAGAGACCGAGGACACAGCTGCAATCGAAGACATTCAGCTTAGCGTAGCGCACGGAGGACCCCACGGGAACGCGTTCTCGGACATGTCAGGTGTTACCCTCGGACAAACACTCAGTTCCATCACAGTGCGCGGTGATGCGCGAATTGACGCCATCTCGACACACGTAGCAACTCCGGCAGAAGCAACTTGGGATCATGGCGGCTCCGGTGGAAAAGCGACCACATTGACGCTGGCTGCGAACGAGTACATTAATTCGATGGAAATTCACTGGGGCAAGAAGGGGTCACACACACGAGTGTTCTACCTCAAGTTCAATACGAGCGACGGTGATACGGTATCAGCAGGAACGAAAACAGCTAACAAAGCTACTTTGAAGGCTCCCGAAGGTTTCCAACTGAGCGGGTTCTATGGTCGAGCAGCAGGCGAAGTTGATCAACTTGGTGTCATTTGGACGAGAAGATCAGCAAAGGCTAAAAAACTCAAAGACACGATGGGTACTGGTTGGTACGGCAAGAAGATTCGTAACTGGGTGGGCCCCACCATTGGTACCGCTACCGACACGGCATGTTACAGGCAAATGGAACCTTTTAACAGCAGCAACGTGTGTCCTGCAGGGTACGTCAAGTACAGTGACATGGAATGCGTTGCTGAATGCCCCTTATCGTACCCCGTCAACTGCTTCCTTGAGTGTATACCTCAGAACGATGACTGTGCATTGGAGATACTGCAGAAAGCGGCGGCTGTGGTGGCTTCAGTTGTTAATGTGGCGACAGCAGGCATCCTCGGCTCGGTCATTACGGTCTACCAGTCCCTACGACGAGAATTCTTTTGCGCTGCAAACGTGGTCGGTGTGGTGCGATCTCTTATCTACTTCCTCAGGTTCCAGCAAACGACGGCTCCCCAAGGAGGTGTAGAACAACTCCTGGCTGTAGCCTACCAGTCTGATGTCGTTCTGGTGGATTTACCTGTGGCAATTTGCCATTGTCTCGGCCTGCACGTGCCACCAACGTTAGTGTTCACTGGTGTGGTAATGATGATCGTGGAAACCATCGTGAAACAAGCTATCGTCAATGGTGATCTGATCCTTTCGTCGGCACAAAATGTAGTTTATCTTCTTGAGAACACAAAACTCATGAATTCGACCCGTTCAAACGTGGTGAAATTGCAAGAGCTCATGGACTCCAACTCAACCTGCGGGTACCAACTAAAACGGCTTACAGATCACGTCATACTTTCGGTCAACCTTTTTCGTAGCAAGAACCCCAGTCTCACGATAAAAGATATCCGAGTGAAGGTCAGCACGTCGCCACTGGTCTTGAAGGAGATCCCCGAGGCTACCAACAACTGCATGAACGAACTACTCGCGATCAAAACCAAGCAAGCTGCTTTTCAAACTCGAGATTTGCTTCGCAAAACCTTTGGAGTGATCGTCGAGCAGCTCATCACGACGGCCACCACGAATAAGGGGGCATTCGTCGCAGAGACGCAGTATATGTTGGAAGTCACGAATATGGGACTGACGATGTTTTCCGGCCTGGACCCGACAAGAATCGTATGGTTGGCTTCGCAATTTGTTCAACCGACATGTGGACCCACTGCTTTCATCGGAGAAATTGACGATGGCTCATTGTACGATGCGTTGGGGCTCACGACTATCGACGAAGCATTTGTCGGGAGCTACGGGATCTGGTCGAGAAAAGGAGACGGTGCTGTAAACCTTATTTTCATGAGTACCGACACGAAAGATGTGAAGGTCGTGATTCACTCTGGAGGCCAAACGATTGCGAAAGTGAAGGTGAATTCCGGTCAAGAAGTGACTTGGAACTCGACCGTCTCGGAACTGGAGGATAAAGTGCTGTATCTCGATCGATGGCGACCCAACTTTATAGGAATTCCTGGATCGGGTGGTGGATCGTTGAAACTGTGGGTCCCTCGAGCGAGTCAAGGTGGTCACTTGACTATGCATGTGCGAATCAATGTCAGCTAGATGTTATTTAATGCAATAGACGTCATAATCTACGAAAAACAAGGTTTTCCCTGGTTTACGAAAGTTTTCTATGAAAGATATCGATACATCGAAGGCAAAAATCATCCACGTATGGAAGTGATGAGTCACCTTGTGGCAACACTTGAGCATATCAAATCGTCACCCGCAATTTCTCAAGACTCAGGAGTCCACGCATGGATTGAAACTTGAGCAAATGCATTGATCGGATCCTGACGCCAGCAGATATCTTAGGCTAGAATGCAAGATTTCCATCAAAAGTGCCACCGAAAGAGAAATCGACGAAGGAGTGCTGGATTTCAACTCGGTGACAGCTTTTGACCTGCAGAGGATCTTCAGTGCCACTGGCTTCTTCCGCGGCTACGGCTGTAACATGGATGAACTCCATCCTGCAGCTCAGTAAGCGGTGGCACTTACACGTCCTCCTATTTGACTGAGCGCAGCCATTTCGATGGTGCTTAGCCGCTTGAAACTGTCGGCACAACAGTGGAGCTTGATTGACTATGCAATAGACAGCGAGTGGGTTACCATGTCAAATCGACAGGTTTGGTGTTTTGCTGGCAAGATTTCGGTCATGGCATTGCCACTTCAACTTGAGAGTATCTGGATCATGAGAGTCAGAGCGAAATCCGGCGAAGCCGATGATTTGCTACACGGTTGAAGATGACCGCGATGGTGCACAGTCCACAGCGTAGGTAACGCAGTCTCTGTGGTGCTTGGAGGCTGTGCCACACGCTACAAAAGCGTCTTTTACTTGCGTTTTGAGTCCGCGTCGACATTTGCATCTGGAAAAGCATGCGAGAACGCGCTGCTTTACTGCAAGGAACACAATCGGCAGTGAACAAATCTTAACGCGGCAAAAGCTGGATGCCTTTAACATGGTTTGCCGCTTTTGCAGTCCCCCCTACTCGTTTTACAACCTTGCACACAACGTTTCTTTGAGAGTGCTACAGTTTCTGATGGTTCGAAAAACAGCTGCCAGAAAAGGGCGTGTTTCAGCCAATGGCAACCCGTTGTATACTGAACGCAAGTCACTTCATCCTCAAATACGAGCGGCCTACAACTCGACACCTGCACACTGCAATCGCAGCATTTCGCGTTCTGCGCAAGAGGCGACACTCGAGTTGCCACTTGGACCATGACGTACTCTGGCGGAGGCGCAGCGGCAACATCGGCGCGGCAGCCCAAGGCGGTTGCGGCTGGTGCGGTGAGCTCCGAGATCAAGGCCGAGGCTGTCACGGCCGTGCAACTCCGCGTGGGAGAGCTCTACTGGAAGCAAGACGGCCCGTACGGATGGACATTGGGGCAGGTCACGGAGTTCGACCACATGCAACAAAGTGCCACGTTTTGCCTCATTGACGAAGCCACGGGTGAAAAGTTGCAACGCAGTGACGACGATGAAATCCCGGCGGATGTACAAATCGAGCAACAAGTGGACTTGCAACAAACGCCTCTTTTTGCCGCTAACCCACTTTTCAGGTATAGTTGCACTTGCCACATTTCACTTTGTTGCCTTACCACATTTCACTTTTGCATGGAAAATGGCAACTGACTTGTTCGATGTGGGAAATGCAGCACGGCAGCGGATATGACGTCACTCCGCCACTTGCATGAAGCGGCACTAGCCAAGAACTTGGAGGACCGAGCAGCGCTGCAAAACCAACGCCCATACACATTTATGGCCAATGTGTTGATTGCCGTGAACCCTTTGCGGCAATTGCCAGAACCGGACAAAATGTTATTTGTGGGACAACCACTGGATCGCTGTCCTCCTCACCCGTACAATGTGGCAGAAAATGCCTATCGGCAACTTTGTGCGGTTCGAGCCGTGATGCAAAACCAGAGCATCATCATCAGTGGAGAAAGTGGGTCTGGCAAAACAGAAACTTCCAAGATCATTTTGGATTTCCTCACAATGCGTGCAGTGCACAATCCCGCACTTTCTTCGGCCTCGTGCACTTCGGACGATGAAATGGAACCGGAAATCACCGCTCACAACCGCCCTGTATTGGGGTGTATGGGTCCTCCTGGCTCGTCGACACTTGCCATGTCGTATCCACAGTCCAGTGGCAAGAGGAAATTGTCACCTGTTGCCGTGGGTGAACGACTCATGGAGACAATTCCCATTCTCGAGTCTTTTGGCAACGCCAAAACACACCGCAACCACAACTCCAGTCGATTCGGCAAATACATGCGTCTCCAATTTGCCAATGAGACGCATGAACTCTCCGGTGCAAGCATTGACACATATTTACTGGAGAAAAGTCGACTGGTATTCCAGCCACAAGGTGAACGCAACTTTCACGTATTTTACGAATTGTTGCATTCCGAAGACACGGAAGATCTGGAAAATTGCTTCCATTTGAAACCCAAGACCCCCGAAGCTTATTCCTACCTGAACCAATCTGGTTGCATGCGCTCGGACCTTATTGACGATGCCGAGAATTTCAAAAACCTCAAGAGTGCACTCCAGTTCATCGGCATCCGTGAAAGTGCACAACACGAGATTTTCCGTCTTGTGGCAGGGTTGTTGCATATGGGAAATATTCAGATTAGTCAAGAAGACACGGAGGAAGGAGAGACGGCGTGCATTCGTGAAGATGATGTCGCGTCGCAGGAGGCTGTTCGCAACGCTGCTGAGCTTTTGGGTGTCTCGGTGGAGCAACTTACAGAGTGTATCTTGCTGAAGAGAATTATGACTCGCGGATCAAGACGCAACTCCATCTACTTTATCAAGCGGGATGTTCGCAACGCCGTGTACTCACGTGACACAATAGCGAAGACGATCTACGAGAACACGTTCACGTGGCTGATGTGGGAATGTGCTGCAGCTCTAGACTACGACTCGTTCCGTAGCGATGTGGTGCCTTACATTGGTGTGCTCGATATCTTTGGTTTTGAGGACTTCGAACCCAAGAACCGAAACTCGTTCGAGCAACTGCTTATCAACTATGCTAACGAGACGTTGCAGAGCCTGTTCAACTCTTGCATTTTCGAGGCTGAGCAGGAGCTGTACAAGAGCGAGCACATCTATCACCCGACGAACCACTCCCTGTCGTTCCCGTTCCCTCTTCCGGGTCAAGCGATAAAGGAGAATGATCCGGAAAGCGAGATCGACTTTTTGGCGGAACAGGTTGCACCCAGTGGTGACCTTGTGGCGTACTCAGACAACCGTGAGTGCTTGAACCTCATTGCCAGTCGTCATGGTGGCCTTTTCGCAACTATCGACAACGTGTCACGGCTTCCCATGCCTTCGGACCGTAAGCTCAACGAGCGTCTGCACACTCTTTTCAAGCGCCACCCGTGCTTTCCGACACCCCACCCCAAGGATATTCGCGACACTTTCCTCATCCGCCACTATGCAGGCACAGTGTCCTACACGATTGATTCGTTCGTGGACAAGAACAACAACATCATTTCGGACCAGTTTGAGGAGCTCCTGAAGAATTCGTCATCACGCGTGCTGCAAGACTTGACTGGCAACAGCCGAAATGGCAACCGTGCACGTTCAGCTTCATGCGTGTCGCTCAAGTCTGCTGGGTTATCACCTCTAGGCGGCGGCTCTGCTTCTTCAAAGCGCCTGAAGGGAGGGAGTACTTCTAATCTGTTCTCCACACAGATGAAGGGACTTACTACCGAATTGGAGGGTACTAGCTGTAACTTCGTGCGTTGCATCAAGCCGAACACGCAGATGAAGGTTGGCCTGTTTGACCGTCCGTTCGTCGTCGAGCAATTGCGCTGCTCGGGTACTGTGCAGGCTTGTGAAGTGCTTCGTGTCGGTTTACCCACTCGTATTCTGTACGCTGAAGTGGTCGATGTCTACCGCAACCTGCTGCCATTCAAGGTCTTTTGTCGTTTTGAATCGAACGACAAGCTCTTCACGCAAGCTATTTTGTGGGCCTATGACTTCCCGACTGGCGCTTATCGTTTGGGTGACACCCGTCTATTCTTCCGCACGGGTAAAATCGATCTGTTGGACAAGCTTCTTACTCCAGATTCGGCAACGACCGAAAATTTGGGCAAGCAGTTGCTGCTCTACCTGCGTAAGAAGCACTGGATTCAGGTGACTACTGCTGTGATCACTTTCAATGCGTTCAAACGCATTTTCCAGGATGTTCGATACCGCCGTCGCGCTACGATAATTCAGTGCATGGTGCGTCAGCACCTCGCTCGTAAGCGCGTCCGTAAGATTCGCGTGCAACTACGGATGCACATGCTCTGGACTCGGATGTCGCACCAGGCGCAGATCATGCGGGCTTACCAGGACCGACCCGAGGACAAGATGGTGCTGCTTGACAAGTTGCTTGCCAAGAATTACCTCCCGGTGTATCAGCGCTGGTTACTCAAGTGGCTGGGTCCTCTGCAACGTGTTATTTACTTGCAGAAGCGCTGGAAGAAAATCACAGCGCAGTATATGGCCAAGCGTGGTTTCCTGTGGCTCTACGAAACTGTGCGGCGCAAGCGTAGTGCTTTACGCGTACAGGCACATGTTCGTGCTATGATCGCTAAAACACGCTTTCTGGAGCTCAAGAAGAAGGCTCTCGCTCGTCGCCGCTGGCACGCTGCTTACTTGAAGGTGAAGGTTTTTGGTCTGTTCAACCGGCAGTTGCGTCTGATCCATGTGGACCGACTGGAGAAGGATAATGCGACTTTGATGAATAGCATGGCTGCAGTGACGGGCAAACTGAACGAAGCTCAAGAGGAGGCCATTATGGCGAAGCTTCAACTCAAGCAGCTACAAGTTTCGTTCGACGACCTGTTCAACCGGCAGTTGCGTATGATCCATGTGGACCGACTGGAAAAGGATAATGCGACTTTGATTAATAGCATGGCGGCAGTGACGGGCAAGCTGAACGAAGCTCAAGAGGAGGTCATTATGGCGAAGCTTCAACTCAAGCAGCTACAAGTTTCGTTCGACGAAGTAAAGACCGAAGCTAAGCAACAACAACAACGCGTGGAAGAGCTGGAGTTGGCCTTACAGGCGAGGCGGTTCGAGGTCTCAGAGCTACGAAGACAGGCCTCTGGAGGAAGCCTCGTAGAGCGCATCATCCGATTTTTCACGTGCAGTGCTGCTATTTCACCTCCGTCTTCACCTCGAGGTATGGTCACTCCTTCTCGATTGCCTTCGCTAAAGAGGCAGACACAATCAGCTGCAGAGGAGACTTCGGACAAAGGTGAACGAATCGTATGGGCCACACCGCTAAGCGAGGCTGTCATGATCTCACAAGAGGATGAGGGCTCAGCAAAGCGGCGAATCAGTGTTACAGCAGTGAGTGACGAGCCTACGTTCGACTCGGAAGAAGAAGAGTTCCGCTCCAAGGACGCTGACATGTTGTGGTCTGTGTCTCGGTACATGTTCTAAGGCGAACTATGTGTATCGACTTTCGGAGAGTTGCCCGCGGTGAGAAGCATGCGTCTCTCACAGACGCCCTGTGCAAGGTCGCGTCGACTTATATTATTCGCGTAGCGCACGCGCTGGACGCTGTATGCGCAGCTATACTTATGTAAACTAAGGTTTGTGCGTTTGTCAGACAGCTTCTGGAAGTTAGTCTAGTGTACATCCCCAGCAGGGGTCGTCGGAAGCTCCTGCGTACGGCAGATAACTACCTTAATTGATGCACATGTGTCATTGTACCTTCCTAACACTCAAACCTGTGCATATTTACCACGTAGTAGTATGCCGATTGCTTGTTTGGGCTATCTCTTTCAAACGATACTTCGTCATGAGGAGCAGTTTAAAAAGGCTGCCCGGCCAAGCAGGTTAAGTCGGTGAGTGTTCCTCGTTAGAAGCGTTTACAATAGTCTAGACTCAAACGATACTTTCGTCATGAGGAGCAGTTTAAAAAGGGTGCTCCGCCAAGCAGGTGAAGTCGGTGAGTGTTCCTCGTTAGAAGCGTTTACAATAGTCTAGACTCACCTCACCACATTGCTGTTTCCCTACAACGTAGCGTAGACAGCTTGCTCAATCAACATCCGGGCAGTGTCGTTGCTTGGCTGCACCTCAAGCAGCTGAAGAGCAGCACGGTGGGCTATGCTCCATCGGTGAAGCCTTGTGGCACACGTTCCAAGGCCCACAAGAGCCTCAATTAGTTGTGGCTTCAATTTGACCGCAGTCTCGTAATGACCCAGCGCTACACCATAGTTGCCTTTACACAACGACACATGCAGGTGAGACCACCAAGCTGTAAAACGGAGTCAATATAGGCCAGACGTACCACTCTGATACTCGACCATGGCAAGTTTGTTCCAGGCGTATGCGTACTCAGGAAAATCATGCACTACATGTCTGAGCATCTCACAAGCTTCGTCCGATTTTTTCTGTCCAGCAAGCTCCACAGCGCGCTGCACCTCATCTTGTGCATTTTGTCCACATTCCCCGAGCCACATACCTTCTAGACTAGCCATCGCAAATTGGATGATGGTGCTGTCATCGCATCGCAAGTAAGCTAACAAGTTTTCTTCATCGGCAGATTGGAGTTGGATGATGGACGGAGTAGCCACAGTCATATCCGCTGTTTTTGGTTGCCCCGAGACATCACTGGGGTACCGAGCTGCCAACGCTTCTGATGGAAGGTGGTGAGTTCCATCAAACCCGTCAAAATACAACAAAAGCGCCGGGTGTACAACAGCCTGCATCAAAATCAAACCGTCCATGAGACCTCCAGTTCATAAAAATTAATTTCTAGGATTCATTTTACCTTTGGCGCTTCGTCGAGTCGAATTTCATCTTGTGGTACATTGTACAATTTACTTGCGAAACTAAAGAAGCAATCACAACAGGTTATTATACGCTGGTACAACAACAAATACGGTTTTCGTACCTGAAGCCAGGACTGTGTGGTAGAATATCGTACACAACCTGAGCCCCCCCAGCGTCCACCCCATCCGTCACATGCCACGCAAACACGACCCCTCTCTTCTCGCCTTTCACTTCCACCACATCACCCACGAGAAACTCGATGGCATTTGTGCGTTCCTACAACATACAATTTAGCTTACTGAAGTATCCTACAGTGTCTCAGTACATGTAGTAATATCCCCACCTTGGGTCCGAAAGTCCCTTGATCCTTGAACTCTTGCACTACAGCATTGTGGTCGTCCACACCTTTTAGAGCGTCGAAGGCAGCGTCGATACGGGCATTTAGAGCTGCTCTATTCTCCACTGGAGGGGCGAAACCTGCTCGCACAATGGCTGCAAACGCTCTATCGCGTCCTCCTCGCCGCTTTAACACCTCCATATCCTCTAAGCGACGCACGAAGTTGCGCTCACGCTGCCAGTCGCTCTTAATCCCAGCGTACGAGGACACGGCGCCAGAACGGACAGCGCTATACAGCGTTCTACCCGCCTCCACATCTCGTTGCAGCGTCTGCGTAGACCGTAACAGCGCCCTATACAACGCTATCACCACCGGAGAGTCATGCATGAGCTTGGTTTAAAGAGCACTTTGGTGTTTCGACCATAATCGACACACAAAGTTACATAAATTAGAAGCGCACACTTCATTAGTCAATCGACGGATATTCTACAGATATTCTACAGATATTCTGCGGATATGACGCTGGAAGGCTTCGACGTGGAGGCTTACGCCGCCAAATACAGCGGGCGCAACCGCACGGACCGACTGCTGTTCCTGGCTAAGACGTGTCCTGATGTGGAGACGGAGGCGAGGCGCGCGCTGCTGCGAGAGCTCAAGGGAAGCCTCAACATGACTCTGTACACGGAGATGTTGGGCGATGAAGCCCCGGACGAGGCCAGCTTCATCGACAACGTCAAGCACAACGCGTCACAACAGCACGAGCGACTGGAACAGGAGCTGAACTCGTACAAGTCGACGATGATCAAGGAAAGCATTCGGGTGCGTAGTACGTAGCGAATCCGCCTGGGGATATTTGGCGATATGACAGTACTATGACCAGATGGGGCATAACGACTTGGGGGATTTTTACTACGAAATGGGAGATCTACCTGCTGCACTGAAGAGTTTTGCACAAGCTCGGGACTATTGCACGACAGATAAACACATTATTGAGATGTGTCTCAATGTGAGCAAAGTGGCGCTGCACATGCGCAACTTTGGGCATGTGACCAATTATTTGACCAAATTGGAGCAAGTGAGCAGCTCCCAGAGTGATCCCATGTAAGTGCAACAATTGATTGGAAACATGCAGAATTAACTGTTTTTATGACTGTAGTTTGAAGTCGAAGATCGCTTCAGCCTTTGGACTGGTGGCTCTGCATGACAAGGACTACCACGGAGCGGCGTCCAAGTTTATCGAGTGCAGTGCCGAGATTGGAGCGAGCTACAATGAAGTGCTGCATGCAGAGGACATCGCCCTCTACGGAGGCATTTGCGCGTTGGCGTCGTTCAAGCGCGAGGAGCTGAAGGAGAAAGTGATCAATAACTCGACGTTCAAGGCCTTCTTGGAGCTGCTGCCGTGGCTGCGTGAACTCATCACGGATTTCTACTCGAGCAACTACGCGTCGTGTCTCCAGACGCTGGAGAAAATGAAGGTTGGGAGGCGATTTCTACGACAGAACTTTTGGAGCGCTGACCACTGACCGTTATCTGTACTATAACTATATCCAACAGCCTGAGCTCAAGCTGGACATGTACCTGTGCGAACACGTTGAGAAGCTTTGCAAGGAAATCCGCAGTCGTGGAATCATCCAGTACTTCTATCCGTATCTGTCGGTGGATCGGAGGCGATTTCTACGACAGAACTTTTGGAACGCTGACCACTGACCGTTATTTGTACTACTATATCCAACAGCCTGAGCTCAAGCTGGACCTGTACCTGTGCGAACATGTTGAGAAGCTTTGCAAGGAAATTCGCAGTCGTGGAATCATCCAGTACTTCTATCCGTATCTGTCGGTGGATTTGCACCAAATGGCTCGCACCTTCAACACGCCGATATCGGACCTTGAAAAGGAGATCTGCGACCTCATTGCTGCTGAACGTCTCCATGCGCGAATGGATTCGTATCAGAAGGTCCGTGAGCATTTACTGACTTGCAGACGGACAAGGGCTAATTCTCTCCAATTATTTGCGTTTACAGGTATTGTACGCATATCACCCGAACCAACGCGCTGCAACGTACGAACGCGCGTTTGAAGTGGGACGGAAGTATGCTGCGGAGTCGCGCAACCTCCTTCTGCGTATGAGCCTGCTCAAGAACAACATCATTATTCGCGACTCGTAAATCCGCGCGAAATGCTTTCATCGCGACGGATGCTCGATTGAGTCAAGTATCTCCAGATTCGGCCCTCTTCTTTCGATCGGGTAACATCCTAATCGTACGTGGCTTCTCTTATTAACGTGGTGTGTTGGACCTCGTGGTTTTGTTGCTTGTCTAATTCATTACAGGACTCAAAATAGCCACTTGTTTTCGGTTTTGTGTGCACTGGAGCATTGGATCATTGCAGCACAGGTAGCTGCACTCCATCATATCACGAACAGAACTCCAGTTTGCTATGAGTGGCCTGTTAAATGTACATGTAGAAGAACCGCCAGCCGTGCAAGAATCACCTGACAGTTCTTCAAATGATATGGTTATGCCTAATAATGACCAGACAGCCATAGAAGACTCATCAGCAGACAATCCTACAAGTGAGTTGCCTATCAACG
Source organism: Phytophthora megakarya (assembly GCA_002215365.1). Taxonomy (NCBI): domain Eukaryota; phylum Oomycota; class Peronosporomycetes; order Peronosporales; family Peronosporaceae; genus Phytophthora; species Phytophthora megakarya. The sequence goes on from NBNE01000051.1 coordinate 11,941, forward strand.
AACCAACAAAGGCGATGACAGTAAGTGAGACGTTGGAGCTTGTCCAGAATGGAATGGGGATACACACTAGCGCATCGCGCTCTATTCTTTTGCATATTTGCCAACGTTTGACACGACTAGAGGCGCATCTGAACGAAGTGCGCGGTGATGTTTATCAACTACGTCAAGATACAAATCAAAACTCAGACACTGTACGAGATGAAGTTTCGGGTGTGTTCAATCAAATGACTTTGAAGCTGAAAGAATATGAAAACGCGATGGCGGGTTTCCAGAACGATATGCGTGCAAACCAAACCAAAATATCTGTGCTATCAACCACTGTCAAGAAGGAGAAAGAGAATATCCAAGTCGTTGATACGGTATGTTTAGCGGCAACACATCTTGTGCATTCAACTGAACGATTGTTTTGTGGTATCTTCTGCAGAAAGTTGATAATCATCACAAGGATTTCAACAACCGCTTTGTCGAGCTGACCCAAAAGTTTCACGAACTACCACTACAGCTCGCTGCACTACAGCCTACACCACCCAGTCATATTCCCGAGTTTACATTTCAGACGAATGACGAGAAGATTTCTCTAGAAACTCATTTGCATCGTCTCGATGGTACGCGGCGCTCTCAGGGTTATACTGATCTTCAACCGTTTACGATCCCCGACGATATGAAATCGAAGGTGGAGGCAAGAATACGCCAACAAGAAGCGACCAAACGCGAAGAAGATGCTCGAGCTGCCGCTGAATTAGCTGATGCATATCGTCGGCTACAACTTGCTGCTATCAACAACAATAACCCACGACTCAGCGAGATGCACATGACGTTGGATCAATGTCAACAAGAAGTGAAACGTGCATTTCAATTGATTCGCACGTCTAGCCTGGAGTTGTATTCGTTCTGCGAATCCAAAGCAGAGCGAATAGAAATCAGAGCACTAGAAAACGAGATGAAGCTACTACGGAATCGCATTCGCGATATGGAGAACGCACCCGTTCATCGACCGAAGTCATTCCCGTTACAATTTGGTGAAGAAACTACTGGTATAGAAGGTGAAGGACTTGTCGTAGGAGGGAAGGTTTCAACACCGAGCATGAAAAAGGGTCCGCAGCACTTAACAAGCTCGCAAATTCCCGTATTACGAGTCTCACTACTGGAGTTATCTAGGAATTTGAACCTACTCAAGCACCGCTGGAAGAAGCACAAACGAATGAATTCACATAGTGGTGGAAGTGTGAATCCGGTGGCTCTGAAGCATCTTGAAAAATTGGTGTCATTGATTAATGATGCATACGCTATTATGGCACAAGAACCCGTTGATTTGGCTGCTGCAGAAGCTCACGTGGAGAAAGTTGGTCGAGTATTGGGCTCCGATTTCTCAATGCAAATTTTGGCACTATTGGGCGGACGCAGCGATGAACCAGAGAGTTGTCGATTCCCTGTTGCTATCACTGCTCGGGCTGCAGCAGGTGAGATGGCTGCTGCGTTGTGTAAATATTCGGAAGCGTTCACGGACATGTTCTTCCATCATGAAGCTGACAACACAGCGGCCACCGCACCAATGAATGAATGGGTTGAAAAACGCACATTAGAGAACGTGGGTCAGGAAGTGAGCGCATTAGCTCGAAGTCAGCATGTACTGGAGGTTACGTTGTCAAAGATCGCTGTTGCACTACAGAAGAAAAACTTGACAAGCGGCACTGCAGTTGAAGGTGAGGATTTGCAGGCTATAGAAGGTGAAGTCGATATTCTATGTTCATGGACAGCTCTGGGTAATGAGTTACAACAGCTCAGAGGACAAGTGCAAGCAATGAGTAAGCAATTTGTGACTGAGGATACGTTGCAAGAGGCGTTGCAGAATTTGAAGCAGAGCTCACCATTCACAGGAGGTGGAGGACATCTATATCCGCCAAGTATATCCATCTCGGTTGGAACGGATCCATTGGACTCGCCATCATCAGCATCGCTGCTAAAGCGGTCATCGAGCGTGGAAAACGGTTCTACTAATCAAATACTAGCGGCAATCACTCTTGAACCACCAGAAGATCGAGCAAGGTCTCAGCCGAAGCTTGATCCACTTCAAGGTGTGAGACTTAAGGGTTCGAGTCGACAGTCAAATACTGGAGGACATATTGCAACCAGAAATGGATCTGCAACTAGCAGGATGAATGCTCGAGCGCAGATGCTACGACCAAAGAGCAGACAACTGAGTTAGAAACAATAGCAATTGTGATCAATACAACCAACACGAACAAACACGTTTGTAGTATCCGTTCTATTACAACAGCAAAGTGCATCACACGAGCACTCGCAACATATCCAAAAAGCACAAACTCTCGTCACTTGCTCTCCACAGTGCCCTTCTTACGGGAGCGGTTCAGAAGCGTCACCAACACGCTTGAGATGCATGTAGGCGTCCGTGCCGTAGCCTTCCATCGAGATAACCTGCAGGTCACCGCCAAAGTAGCGTGCAAACAACCGACTGATTGGTAAGCCGTACCCCAGTCCCGCCAGCGGCGAGTCTCCGCCGAAATCATTGGGTGCCTCCAACCTCTCAAAAGCTTCCGAGTCCGCTGTCGTATAGAGATATGACCAAATCCTTGAGACGGACGAACGGGGGATGCCTCCTCCTTCATCCGAGATTTTGATCGACACATCTTCGTTATCTTCTCCATCAGCAATGACGATCTTGATCGGCGGCATTTCGTTGTCCACTCCGTGGAATTCCACCACAGCACGCATGGAGTTCTTGATCACCTCGAACAACATGTGGTGCAAGTGACTGGGCACGAACGGCATGGAAAAGTCTGTGTGGCCATGCAACTCGACCTCTGGGGCGTCTCCGTACTGCCGCAGACACATGTGTCTGGCAGTATCAATCGCCGCAAGGGCGATCTCAGCAGGAGACGTACTTTCACAGATACACCCGACCCAGCCTTCCTCCTCGTCATGCAGAGCAATATGTTGACTCATCAGCATTCTGATGCCGATTCTAGACATGTAGAACGCGTCCAGAAACGAATGCAAGTCGGACAAGTCTGCGAACTCTTGGGATCTCAGATATCTCTCCCCCAGTTCTTTCTTCGAATGACCCACATCTTTCTCTGTAAAGGACTTGAACAGCTCCATCTTGAGTTCGTGCACTCCCTTTGCCATCGTGTACAACGTGCCACTATGTCGTCCTTTAATGCTCTCGATTAAGTCGCGAAAAGCCAATTCGTCCTGATAATTCTCCACTTTGGGGATATTCAGCAACTCCCGCGCCGAGTTCACGTACCACTCGCGCACCTGCTGCACCGACGGCATCTCACTCAATCCATGCGGCAAATTCTCCAGATTCTTGATGCGGTGCGCGTACCGAACGGGCATTTCTCCATGCAAAAACCGAGCGGATTGGATGAGTTTCTGAGGCGAAATCTGCGTGCCGAACTCCAGCAAATACTGCAGAGACACGCCCGTCTGCGGCAGCTGCGCCAACTCGTCGATCTTTGCTGCCATGTTGTCGTGCAACGCGTTGGCCTTGAGGCTCGAAGCCCCGCGCACTCGACCGAATCGATGCATGCGAATTCACGTTACAGCTCTTGGCAAAAGCCGAAGTGATGCAACACTTGAACTTTGTATGCACTGCACTTCGATTAAGTACGAAAACAGGTTTACAAAGTTCGAGTGTTACATGTAGAACCAGGTGTTTGCGTATATTCTTGTGGTGTACATGATGCGAACATGCATGAAGCCACTTTTGATGGTTCATGGTGGCTCGGCTCAATTGCGCAATGTTGAAGTTTTTACTATGACAATGAATTACTACAGTAGTATTTGGTTCGAACGCAAGACAACTAGGACGGATTAATCCGTACGTGCATGGTAATATGTCCACCTTCCGATGAACGAGGAATCCACAGTAATAATGAACCACCACCCTTGCCAGGCAAACCAAAGAGACCTGGTCGCCAACGATCCAAGTACATGGTTTTGTCTTCTAGCTCTGGGAAGGTGGCTTCCCAAGAAGTGACATCTCCTGCACCAATGTCGACCTTGGCATATTCGTCACCACCGGAATGAACCACAACCGTCACGTCTTTGGTGTCCACACTCTCGAAAATAAGACGGACTACGCCATCTCCTGCGTGTGTGTAAGACCCATAGCTCCCTATAAATGCTTCGTCCGCACTTGTTAGTCCTAATGCATCGTGAATTGTACCATCATCGATTTCACCAACGTAAGCTGTAGGTCCACAGATAGGTTGTACGAATTGCGAAGCCATATACGCGATACCCGTCGGATCGATCGTTGAAAGCACCACCAAACCCATGTTTGCAACATTTTGCATGTACTCATCCTCAGCCACATCCTTGCCACCGTCCGTCTTGCCTGTTTCGATGAGTTGGTCCACAATAACTCCAAATGTCTTGCGCAACAAATCACGTGTTTCGTATGCTGCCGTTCTTGTTTTACTCGCGAGCAACTCTCCCATACAATTGTTGGTGACGATAGGGATATCGTTCAGTACAATCGAAGACTTGTACACTTTTACGCGAATGTCGTTGACTTCACTGCTTGCATTGCGATATTTGAGAACGGCACGGGTGACACGGTCAGTAAGACGCTTAAGTTGCCAACCACAGCTCGAATTTTTAGCGACGAGATCACTGAGTTCATCCACTGTTGTTGATGTTTTGTTGGCGATACCATTGCCGGTGAGTAAATTCATGACATTAGATCCAGTCGAAATAATCTCGTCACCGTTTGTGATGGCTTGCTTCACGATACCTTCCACGATAACCAACACGGTATCTGCAAACTGAGCGTTCTTGGGAACTGGGAGGTTCATGCAAGTGCAAACAGCTATAGGAAGATCGAACAGAACGACATCGGCCTGGTAGGCAATCGTGAGCATTTCTGCCGTGTCTCCAATGGGTGCGGAAGTTTGTCGATAGCGTAGATAATAAATCAAACCTCGGATCACTTCGACAATATTCCGAACACACACGACAGCCCATTTCGCGATCTTGTAAGCAGTTAAAATCTGACCAAATACACCTCCAGTTGCTGCATTCAACGCCACAGCGACGACCGAACCAATTTTTGCCAGAGCTGCCAGCACACAGTCGTCATTTTGAGGGATGCACTCCAAACCACAAGAAATCGGATATGACAGCGGACACCGCGCAGCGCAGTCCGAGCCATCTTTGCTGTAACCCAATGGACAAATGTTGTTGCTGTCAAAGTCCATTGACTTGCGATAGCACGCAGTATCACTGGCTTTGCCAATAGTGGGGCCCACCCAATTCCGAATAGTTGTGCCGTACGTGCCATTTCCAACACCCGAAGGATCCGTCAACTCGACATTCTTCGCGGTAGCTCTCGTCCAGATCGCTCCAATCTGATCAACTTCATCGGCAGCACGACCATAAAATCCAGACAAGACAAAACCTTCAGGAGCTTTTGCTACCCCCGTTTTATCAGTCTTTGTTCCGCCTTCAATTGTTTGCCCAGCACTGGTTGTGAAGCTGATGAAGAAGACGCGTGTATGCGTCCCCTTTTTCTCCCAGTGTGCCTCCATCGACGTAATGGTTTCGTCACCAGCGAGAGTAATGGTCTTCTCATCCCCACCCCTTCCTCCGTGGTTCATGATCATCTCGACAGGTCCAGTGATCTTCAATGTCACCGCATCCACTCGCTTGGCCGATCGAATCGTGATAGCACCAATTTTTTGTCCAAACTTGATAGAGTTAATATCGGAGAAGGCATTGCCGTGGGGACCACCGAACAGTTCTCCAAGGGCAATATCTTCGTCAGCAGAAACAGTCACGGGAGTGGTTGATTCATTGACCTGAGCAATGCTTGACCACACCGCACCAACGAGATCAATTTCATCACCATATCTACCGAAGAACCCGGCAAGCTGGTAGCCTTTGGGAGCTGTGACCGATCCCTTCTCCTTGGTCTGCGATCCTCCTGCTACCGTGTTGCCCTTGTTCGTACCCAAGCTCAGGTAAAAAATACGTGTATGACCCTTCCTCTGACCCCAGTGAACCTCCATTGTCGTAATGTACTCACCTGGTTCAAGCTTGATAGTGTTTTCCGTACCACCAGTTCCACCATGAGTAAACGTCATCTCTTTGGGTGCTGAGACTTGCACTGTCAGACCGTCGAGCCGTTCACCAGCTCGAATGGTGACTGAGGTGATAGTCATTCCCGAAGTACAGGCCAATTGATCTGAAAACTGCTCTCCGTGAGGGCCACCGAACGACTCACTTAGTTGGACAGGACGCTTATTCGCTTTCGTTATCACCTCCGACAAACTTCCAGCAATATCTTCTGGAGCGACAGTACCAGGTGAATCCTCCAGTTTCGTAGGTGCTGGCACAGGTGTTGGGGCTGGTGTGACCAAATCAATGTACGCCCAAATCGCACCCAATGTGTCAATCTCCTTTCCGGACTTGCCGAAAAAGCCTGCTAGCTGGAAACCCTCAGGTGCAGTCACTGTACTCTTGTCGTCTGTCATAGACCCACCCGCGAGTGATTTACCCGCACTCGTTACGAAGTTCACGTAGAAAATACGAGTGTGGTCATCTTTCTTTCCCCAGTGAACTTCCATTGAGGTAATGTGTTCACCTTCATCAAGTTTGAGTACTTGTCGGTCACCACCAGTTCCGCCGTGCGTAAACGTCAGCGACTTCGGAGCCGAGATCTCCAAGCTAATACCATCCAGACGCTTTCCAGCATAAATGGAGATCTGCGTGACTTTCTGTCCTGAGTTGACAAAGTTCTTGTCGGAGAAGTCATCGCCATGAGGTCCACCAAAACTTTCACTTAGCACAATCGAATCCTTGACGGACATTGTTGGGCCAGCAGGAGCTTCCGTTCCGGCTGGAGGTGCTGGTTCTGCCGGTGCCGATCCTGCTGCCGGAGCTGACCCTGCGGTAGAATCATCACCTACCTGTGCGGTGACTTGAGAACCATCGATCGATGCTGCTGCAGAACCTGGTGCGACAACCACTGCAGATCCTGATGGGGTAGGAGCTTCAGCTGAACCGGAGGCATCCGTGGACGCTGCTGCAGAAGCCTCTTCTGATGTTGCTGAGGCATCAGATTGAGCTGTTTGGTCGGTTGGCTTTGCTTCTTCAGACCCAGAAGCCTCCGTAGATGTCGCTGCTGAGGTCGTTTCGGATGCTGCCGAGGTTTCCTCAGATGCTGCTGAGGCATCAGATTGAGCTGTTTGATCGGTAGGTTTCTTGGGAGTTTTCTTCGTAGGAGCTTCGGACCCAGAAGCATCCGTAGATGCTGCCACTGAGGCCTCTTCAGATGCTCCTGAATCGGATTGAGCTGATGATTTGGCAGGAGCTTCGGACCCAGATGTGTCCGTGGATGTTGCTGTGGATGTGTCTTCAGAGGCTGCTGCAGAAGCTTCTTCAGACCCTGCAGAACTATCAGCTTGGGTAGTTTGTTTCTTAGCTGTGGTTTTCTTCTTAGGAGCTTCAGACCCGGAAGCTGATCCTGCCGCGGAAGTGTCTTCAGAAGCTGAGGCATCGGCAGTAGTTGCTTTTTTCTTGGTGGTAGTTTTCTTCTTTGTTGGAGCTTCAGACCCAGAAGCATCCATAGATGCTGCAGCATTTTCCTCCTCGGATGCTGCAGTGGAATCCTCTTCGGACGCTGCAGAAGCATCAACTTGAGTACGTTTTCGCTTTGCGGTGGTTTTCTTCTTAGGAATTTCAGCAGACCCAGAAGCTGATTCTGCCGTGGAAGTGACTTCAGATGCTGCTGCAGAAGCCTCTTCCGATCCTGCCGAACTGTCAGCTTGAACAGGCTTTTTCTTAGCGGCCGTCTTCTTCTTAGGAGCTTCAGACCCGGAAGCTGACCCTGCCGACGAAGTGTCTTCAGATGCCGAGGCATCGGCTGCAGTTGACTTTTTCTTAGCAGTGTTCTTCTTGGGAGCTTCAGACCCAGAAGCATCGGTTGATGCTTCAGCTGAAGTTTCTTCGGATGCTGTGGAAGCATCAGCTACAGCAGGTTTCTTCTTAGCAGTAGTTTTCTTCTTTGCAGTGGTCTTCTTCTTAGGAGCTTCAGATCCAGATGCATCCGAGGACGTTGCTGCAGAAGCCTCATCGGAGGCTGCAGAGGCAGCAACTCGAGTCTTTTTCTTAGCGGTAGTTTTCTTCTTAGGTGCTTCAGACCCAGACGCATCGGTTGATCCTTCCGTGGAAGTGTCTTCGGACGCTGAGGCATCGACAGTCTTCTTCTTAGCAGGAGTTTTCTTCTTAGGTGCTTCAGATCCCGACGCTTCCGACGCTGCGGAATCCTCTTCGGATGCTGAAGCAGCAGATCCAGCCTCAGCAGACCCCGCTGTTGACTCAGCAGAGGCCCCACTACCCGATGCAGGAGCTGGTTCTGGAACTGCTGGAGCTGGAGCTGGTGCTGCAGGCGCTGGAGCTTCCGTCGGTGCTTCGGCCGAAATTCGCGTCCAAATGGCGCCCAGTTTGTCAATCTCCTCGCCGTCCTGCCCGAAAAACCCGCCAAGTTGGAACCCTTCGGGGGCCGTCACCGTGTTCTTACTCTCAGTCTGCGACCCTCCTGCGACCGTGTTCCCCGCACTCGTGCCAAAGCTCAGATAGAAAATGCGTGTTCGACCCTTCTTCTCTCCCCAATGCGCCTCCATGGACGTGATGTATTCTTTCGCCCCGAGTTTCAACACATTCTCCTTTCCACCACTTCCACCGTGACTGAATGTGGCTGCAGTTGGTGCGGTCACTTCCAACGAGATGCCATCGACTCGTTCACCCGCGCGAACTGTAATAGATCCGATGGTTTGACCTGCCGCAACGGAAGCTTGATCCGAGAATTCCTTGCCATGAGGACCGCCAAAACTCTCGCTTAGTTGTACAGGTTCGTCGGCGGATAAAACCCCGTGTACAAATACGAGGACGAACCAGACTAACGCCTGAAGTTTCGTCACCGCAGCGGGTGGCATGCTCGCAGTGCGGAGCTTCCTGAAATGAAAGCCACCGAACGGCGCGTGGACTGAGACGATCAACCATCGAGACAGAGCGAATGTTTACGACGCTAATGGCGCTTAATACTTTAACTAAGAACGGTATGGACGATTGACAACAGGATAAAGTTGGGATTGGCAGTGGTCGCTCCAATCGCGTTTTCCGCTCTTGGTAGTTTGGGGCAAGTGATTGCAGATGGTTCAGGGGAAGCTGTCCTCCTTTCCACTTCGACTTGCAATCTCGGACAACGTGCACTCGTTGAAGGTCGGATCGCCTCACTCATTTACACTAATAAATGAGAATGCCAAGTTAGAACACCAAATGCTCATTATTAAGAAATGCAGCAGCGCCGCAAGGCTCCAAGTACCTATTAAAAGTTTAAAGTAGGTTAAGTTTAGCGTCTGAATTCCCACACATTAATTAGGAATACTGCTCATGTTGTAACATGAGGGAGTCATGTTCTTCAAAGCTTTTTGAGTCAATGACTCTACAAACAACTTTTTTTGCTCCCGAATTTTTCCCGAATACATGTATCACTCTTGTTTTGCGTTGCCTTGACCAATATCGCATCATGTACACTATAATATTCCTTCGCTGCGGACTCCCTACAATAGCAGTTGGTAGTTCATGCTTAACGTGGTGCTGTAGAACTTCTCGTTCGAAAAATATATTTGCATGTGGTCGATTACAGCACACACACGAACATGTAATTGTACGACTTCAACCCGTGGACAATAACATATCTGTCCTCAGGATTTAGAGTTCCCTACTATGCATTCCATAATATGAGCCCGAAAGAATAATGCAGGCATAATTCGTCTGTGGTTGTGGATTCCAACGCCACAAATTTTGCGAAAAGTAAAACTCGCGTGTCTTGGCTTTTCACTTTTCGCCTAGATGCCTACTGTATTATAGACATTCTAGGGATCGACCTGTTGTGTACTGCAGATCGCACTGACCCAGGATCTAAAAACTCTTCCTTTCCCGATGATAGTACAGCCTGCTTTGAATGCCGTAACCAACCTCCACGTATGTTCACGCCTCGGCGCAGATACTATACTTAAGAACCTTGTTTTACGAAGTTCGTAAAACAAGGTTCTTAAGTACAGTATCTAATACGAACCGAATTGCAGTTAATGCAGAAGTAATACATTTGAAGTTGCGCACGTCGTGCATGTACATAGTTTCTTGTTTCTAAAAAGATGTAAGTACTGTACTTTTAAGTTCGAAGTGTAATTATCTTGTTGGAGCGGTCTCACTCCACGTGTTGTCCTCACGCGGTATACTTAGCGTTGAGTAACCAACTTTGGTGGTACAGAAGTAACTTGCACATGTACACAAATACAGTTACAAATGTTGTAGACAACAAAATTAATTTTCATTCACTGGATTTTTTAATTTTCAAGTTTCACAGTTATATCGTCATTTTTTTAAAAAAAGCAGCGATGTATCGTCATTTTTAAAAGCGATCAAATAGGAGTCCATGATGTTAGAGACCCGCCGTAAGCTGCTCAATGCAGCGCTTTCCGGCAATATGGTACGTATCTGTCTATTGTATCTACAAGGGTAGACGTTAAGCTCTCTATTGCACTACTTTGCACCTCCATCAGTGCTCTACTTGGCTTGATAGCCGACATTGACACAAAAGTGGGAGAGGCCTCTAAGTTAGAGGCTCTAACATGTCCGTGCCTTTGTAGGGTTTGTCCTGCACACTGCTACTCAACACCATGTTCCTGCTGGAGACGCCGTACGTGGGCTTCGATGCTGCAGTCACTGCCGGCGTCTACATCGTCTTCACGTTCGTGGCTATCGTCATCCTGAACAAGACCCCATCCGCCTTTTCGGTAACAATGGGGGCTCTAAGCTGTAGCTATTAGAGGTGCTGATGTCTTGTTGTTGCTCTGTAGATTGGGTTTCTGGTTGGAGCGTCGTCGCTAGTGTTGGTGTTGGCTTTCCAAGGGGCTCTTTACTGGGTAGGGGAATGAATGGTCCTGTTAGAGTAGCGAGTACTGATGTTGCAATGTGATCGTGGTAGGCACTGGAAGCGCACAACAATCCGCGACGAGCGACTGCGGGTTATTTGGCTTCGGGTCTTCATGCTGTGATTTTTACTGTGCAATGTGCGGTGACAACGGTTGTGGTCAAGTCTAAGGAGGATGTCATTGATACTTTCGCAGGTAAAGTGGTTAGAACTGATTTTGTTTCGTTGCGTGGTTCTCATTTCTGCTCTGAATAGCGTACGAGTACATTCCTGACAGTGGTTACCCTGAAAACGCGATCTTGACCAACACCTCGCGTGCATCACCAATCAATTACCAGACGACAATTCCCACCGCAGACATTTGAAGTTGACACAAAGAAGGCGTTCTAAGTGTACTTACAGAGCGAGACGTTCAGGGTCACATGGAATGACTGTTGCACGGTTCCATGTCCAGCACAACAAAGAGATATAGTTTTGTACCACTCGCTTCATGTTTGTGGCTTGACTTCTCCACCGTCAAGACTTTGTGTCCAGTCGAATGGTTCCCAGTCTTTCAGAAATGCTAGCACGTCGCGCTTTTCGTTCTCGACTGAGCGACGATTGCCTCCTTCGCGTCTACCGTACTTGGGTGGAGTCACGTCTATCATGCCTGCCACGACGTTCACACCAAAGTCACGTGGGAACTTGTCTTCATCCTCAATCACGTGCGCATACCCTCCTCGTCCTTCGTGAGTTCACCACTCGATGTGGAAATAAGAGAACGTTGGTGGAACGTGACTTTTGATGCCACATTTGCTTGTATCAATGATCGGCTTATGCGTGTTCCAGTCCCCATCAGCTTGCATCAGCTCTTGTTTGAAATACAGCGGTGTATCCAGGACCAGCTCGGAATCAACAGGAATGCACTCAATCATAGTGTGTCGTTTTCGATGAGGTGCACTTGTTTGCTCAATAAACACCATGCTCATACCATATTGCTCTTCGCACATGCTCATAAGTGCACTCTGGAAGCGAGTGATCTCTTCATTGACTTGCTCATCCGCTTGGACAATAGAGCACGTGTGTTCGATCGGTACGATGACACAGTGGCCAGCGTGCAGTCGAGGTCGGTTTGGTACGGCTAGGTATGTGAATTCACCCAAAGACAGCATTAAGTGCTTCTTGAAATTGCTGCTCTTCATACACAGCTGACATTTTTGTGTCCGCTCATCCCACTTTTTAGTCTCGTTGACGGCGATGTTATGCTCACGCTGGGCTTGAGCGCGTCGAGTTAGGTTTGAACCAGGTTCCTGTAGCATCTTCGTGTCCACCTGATCTTCTTCATCAAATCCGCTAGATAGGTTTTGGGCGTTTACTTCAGTACCTTTGTAGCGCGTTCCCAGCCGAACAATATTTCGGGCATGAATAGAATCCATGCTGCCTTGCCCACCACGAGCACTCGACATGCGTTCCTCTCGCACCAACTCTTCAAGTGACGCTACTACATCGGGCCCGTTCACATCCATAGGATCTGTTCGCTTTTTCTTGCCCTTCCTTGATCCATAGCGCAGGTCTTCGTTCTCTAGTGGTGGTAGAGCACCAGTAATCGCCTCATAGTGCGGAACAGCAGCCGCCGTCTTCTCACGCTCCAGCTTCGCCTCTAACTCATTAAGTTGCTCCGTCAGCTTACGGAATAGATCTGTCTTCCCAATCATTTGTGCCCGCAACGCCTTTGCTGCTAGCTTATTCAGTTCAGCTTTTTCATCCTCTTTATCATCGCTGCTTTTCGCTGACAAAGACGACACCGTACTTCTTGTACTTGCACCGAAAGAATCGAGCGATATATGCTGTTCGGATGACATCGAAGGCGAAGCATCCCGTAAACTTGTCGACGATTCGGCAGATTTCCTGTTTCCATAAAGAAATGCGTTGCGTTTCTCCAGCTCTAGTCTCTCAGTCGCGGCTTTTGCTTCATCGATGGCTCTAGAGAATGTCTCCTTTTCAGCTTCAACTGCAAATGCTGGGGGTCGACTCTCAGACTTCAATATCTCACTTCTGTTCTGCTGCTTCCGGTCAGGCTTATCCGAATGTGAAGTACGACTCGCAGGTGAACGAGAGCGGTGACGAGATCCTGAAGGAGAACGTCTCTCTGACCTTCGTGGACGTTTTGAGTGATCTGACCTGCCTCTGCTGCGGCTTCGACTGCGGCTACGTTTGTATCTGCGTGAGCTTCTCTCATCGTAATCACGGGTGTGACTATTACGATGCCTTTCATGCCTGGACGTGCTGGACCTGGCCTTCCGTTCTTCGAAGTCCGGCAACTTATCGTAGTCGATCGGCTCCTCATCTTCATCCTGGTTACCTCTCCGAGTAGATCCTCGATCCCTCAATCTTTTGTTTTCCTCACCATTGGTATCGGCCTCCAAACCCTGTACTGATCGTTGCATTCTCGACGAATATTTCGACAGCAGCGTTTTATCCTTCGCATCTCGTCCAATTTCCAACTTTCGTTCTCGTCCCTCTTCCATCTTGTGTCTCTTGTACTGCAAATGCGCATTGTCCCTAGCCGATCCCCTCGTGCTCTCCTTCAGTGTAGTAACAGACCCAAACCTCTCGCTCACAACCTCTTCCAGAGCGACGCCTGACGATCGCGCTCGATCCTCTGCTCGTTTCAGCATTTTCGCTCTCCAACTGGCTCCTCCATCTCCAAACATCGGAAGTTCTTCTTCTTCTTTCTCTTGTTCTATTTTATTAGATACTGTGGGTGCTGCATCAGGGTTCTTGGGGTCGTAGAGACCGTAGACCATCCCCGTCACAGGCTCCCTCATGCCTGCATCGATCTCCTCCTGGATTTTCTTCTCTTTAGCCTCAGTCTGCAGCTCTTCAGCCGTTTTGATTGGCTCTGTAGGCTCCGCTTGGGGCTTCATAAAAGGCATGGACATCCATTCGTCTCGAGCTAAAGTACATTGGTTCTCGCTCTCTTGTTGTTCTCCTTCGCTGCTGCTCGCTCTACGTCTGCTCTTGTGCTTCTTCTTGCTTTTCTTCTCCTTCTTCTTGTCCTTGGGCTTCCTCTCGCGCTCCGAGCGGCTCACGAACTTGAGACCTTGCAGCAACGAGCTCATCTTGGCAATGGCTCGTTTTAAAATTAAAAAAATAAAGAGTGTTGATTGGTGCAAAAATACCTATCTTTGATAAAATTACAGCATGACCACAGTTGAAGTTGTCTTGTTGCTAGGATACTTTTCGGAGTACTTGCAAACCTTCGGGTGTATGTCCGAGCTCTACGAATTTATCGTCGGCGATTGCTTCGTCGGGGTCGAGCGATACTCGGGATAATTGTACCGAGAGTGACAAGTATGGTGCCATTCGGGAAATGGCCGCTGCTTCTCGTGGTGTTATCGTCGGATCATCATGTGCTGCGAGGATGTCGATGGTGGTGTCGAATACTCGATTCTGTAGCAGTTTTGATAATCCTAAGACGCTGTAGAATTCACCTACTTCGGAACGGGTTGATGCATACATGTCGTTGCGGAAATGAAGCCTTAGAAGTGGGTTGTTGCGCAAGTACGACTGAACCATGAGAGTCGTGCCTGCCAACCAGAATTTGTGCGTACAGTTGAATTGCACTTCGAGAGGAGGTGAAGTTGATAGTGATGGGATCGTTTCTTCTGACACGGAAGCGGATAGTCGTGTTCGAGCGGTGACGGGTAATTTTTCCAAAGCAGAACGCCTTTGTGCAAGAAATGTGTAGTGACATTCCCATCGACTACACGAGCGCTCTCGCGACTGCAAGTTGTGCGCTTGGCTTATCAAAACTACCAGCGACCACAACCATTTGCGATTTCGGGGAGATGGCAGGATCGATGGTGATCCGTTTGCAGATGACACAGTGTTGTTGTCAGTCTCCGGACAATCAACAAGCTCCGAGCGTGGGGATATGATCGGTTTCTGTAGTAGCATAGCCATTTGAGAAACACTTTTTGAAAGAGCACCTGCACTGGTACGAAGTAGTTCTTGCTTGATAGCAGCGGCTGACATCGTGTCCTCTTCGTTATTGTTTGATGGCGGTTGCACTGGATTCAAACCAATATATCGAAAATGATCTTCTTGCTGCTTCATGTTAGCCCGCTCGATCATTTGTTCGAGTTCTCTATCCATCTCTTCATCTTCGTCCATTAACGATGCCCTGGACGAGGTTGGTCGAAATGTACGACGCGACATACCGTTTGATTGACTACCGATGGTACTTTTGCGCTTACTTGTCATGCTCTTGATTGCGCTGTCTACAGGTTTGACAGTTGTGGAGATATTAGACGGTGTTCTATGCACCACTGTGCTTGAGGCCCGAAAGCAATCCATCCATTCCGAAGATAAGGCATCACCAGTAGTATAAAACTCATCGGGAACAAAAACTCCGTTGTAAACGCGTAGTCGATGCTGCGCTGTGAGCAGCTTGGAATCAACATAACGTACGCGTTCCAGACCGATATTTCCCTTGATATTGAGCATTTCTCCCGTGATAGCCATGCAGGCGTAGTAGTCAATCTTAGTCACGTACGAACTTCGAAATTGAGTCATGCGAATTTTTGTCGATCCAAGTACAACCGAGTGTGTGGGTCCATGCATTTGTGACACAAGTTCTGAAATACTCCCTGCTGTAGGCACGAGTGCAGATCGTCGAGTCTTCGGTCTTCGCCGTGCTGCTAATACTACCGGATCCTGCAAAGGTGGTTCAGTTGCACGAATCAACTGTACCCGGACACTATTATCTTCTGTTAGAAGCGGGGTGATACCGCTCGTCTCCTTCAGTTTTGACTGGAGTGGTGTACGCGGAGCGAAAAACGGGATGGTTCGGATCAAATTCGTGGGTAGCCAGTAGTTCACGTCGTTATTTGATGGGGCAGAGTGCGATAGTTTTCGCCCAGAATCTTTCCCCCTTGAAGATTGAGGTTCGGATTGATTGTCGTCGCGAGATTCTGAATCATCGTCGTCACTTATTGAACTAGCAAGGCTATCTCGTCGTCGACTTGCTCCTACTGGTGCTTTCTCACTCGACTCCATGATATCGTCGGGATTAACGGGAATGCACTCAGTGTAGCCTAATGCATTGATCCGCAAGTACAATTTTGACGCACTAGCGCGATGTGTTTTCTTCCTTCCTTCTTGTTCTGTTACTTCATCCGCATCATTTTGTACTTGAGCATTTTCCAGTTCCGCATTATACAGCTCGGGTGGAATATCGTAGATGGCGTTAATCACTAACACTAACCGACAAAGTGTAAGTTGTGGTGGTACAACGGAAGCGTTTACTCCAGGGTCTAATGTATAACTCCGATCTTGAATTTGACTCAGTCCTTCAGCCATTGTCTTGCTATTAGGCAAACCAAGTGCTGCCGAGAATTTGGTTTGAATACGTTGCAGTTGTTGGTCACGTTCGTAGATAGCGTAGCAAAAACTGCAGACACTCCATGATTCATACGCTACTGCTGATTCCGGAAGCTCTCGAGCAAACGCGGCTGACAAAAAGGGTAGAGTTTTTTCAGGAGGGAGTCGAGATCGTATCCTCAAGAGCATGTCATTGATCATTTTCAACGTCATCTTGAACGAAAGCTCGCTGCTAGGGTAAGCTGCGAGACAGCATTTGCACTGAACCAGTCTGTGGATGTTTCGTTGAGAAAGCGGTACAATTGTCCGTCGACTGTAACGATACCGTTGTTTGCTTTGTCGATCATCCATCTCAAAACTTTCATCGTCATCCTCATCAACGATAACTGAGTCGCGATAATTTAGATACGCCACTCGCAACTTGTGTGGCAATGACAATACTCGTCCAGGATGAATTTTACTCTGCACTTGAAAAGCTTTCACCTGAAGAAGCCACCACTCTCCAGCAGTGTCTTTGACAAAATCGGCCACAAAAGTCTGGAGTGCAATTCGCAACCGCTGTTCAACGTACCGGACTATCTGTGAGTTTGTCAAAACAATCGTCAAATTCGAGATTAACCTAGAAAGCGAAAATTAGGGCTACTTACGCGCAAATTGAGTTCGGAGACTGTAGCACAGCCACGTTCTGTAAGCTTAACAAAAGTACAAGCCTTATCAATTTGTACACTTGTACAAAGGCGGTTGACAAGGGGTACACTGTTGCCAGAGGCTTCAGATGCAGCAATTGTGGAAGAACTGGGTGATCGAGTTAGTCCTGGACGTGGTGAAATTGGTATCCCAGCAGCACCCAGAGTGGGAGACGATATAGCAATCGGTTCTCGAATTGACTCGATGTTGCTAATCATCCACGCGTGGGGTGGCTTTCCAGCTTCATACACAGCGCGCTGAACGAAAGCTTTGGATCCGTTGCACTGAATGAATTGCTGCAATGCAAAAGACTTGTGCATGGCCATCACTCCATTCAAGAGAGTTCTCACCTCTCCGAGATTTAGTAAGCGCAATTGGTTTCCTTGTGAGTTGAATGTTGCAGGTCCGTGTTCATTTTGGCGATTCGGTGGGGCCATTGTGGTAACCGGTTCCTTATAAACAACGATATGGTGTTCACCTCCAAGCGCTGGCGGACTCCCTGCAAATTTATCGAGTACTTGTTTGTCGCTAAACTCTGTTACTCGTTGGACGTATCCGTCTTTGTCTGTGTAAATCCACACAGCACGTCCAGTTTCACCGTACAAAATCGTATCTGGAACATTCAACTTGAGTGCTAGATTCTGTTTTCTCGCCGTAAGTCGTGGGTTTGCATGATTTCCATCATTTTCAGGCATATTATCTGCGACTGAAGCAGTGCTATTGTGTGATGCAGAACCCCTTGCTGTTCTGGACGGAGAGGCTTCTTTCGATGCAAGAAATGTGTAGAAATGAACTCCTGGCATAAAACTTGTTGCGTAGGTAAAAGCACTTGATGGTTCTGTACATGAAACCACAGCTGCAGCACTTCGATAACGAGCAATACTTCGATCCACGAAAATGTGTCCTGGAACTCGAGAATCATCACTATCGGAACAACAAAAATGGTGAGATTTTCCTAGTGACCAACATCAACTTTGCAACCTACGAATGTCCGAAAATTGAGCTTTGCGTCAATTCGGATGAAGTCTTTTCCGCTTGAGACAGTGCTGTTTGGAGCTTTTGCTGCATGAAACTAGCTCGAGCACTAGTAGGTCGGCGGGAAATCTTCCGTCGTAACTGAGGTGGATCTTCATTGTTTGAACGCGGAGGAGCTCCATCACTAATGAACATCGACATGGAGCTACTCCCGACCCAACTCGCCGGGCATGTCGGTGGTAATAAATACAACGCGAAACTCTCCAACAAGAGGTTGAAACGCACAAAAAGTTTTTCATTTTTTGTGCGTTTCAACCTCTTGTTTCAAGTGGATAGGTACCAACTATTTTTGAGCGTAGATTGTCAGGTTTTCTATTATTTTGCCAATCTCCCGCACCTACAATTAATTGATCAACCTTCACAACCACGTACAGCATGAGCAACAATGAATTCCAAGCTAGAGCAACTCAACTGCTGCATCGTCAATCAAGCTCACAACAACATCTTCGGCATTACACATTTGCTACCAAAATGGCGGTCAGTAATAGTCGGAAAACAAACGAACGAAGCTGACCAAAACATTTTTACAGAACCGATTCTTCTCAGATAATTCGCTTGATCGACAAAAGCGAGTGGTTGAATGTGCGAGGAGAAGACAAGCTCGAGCTCGTGATAGAGCACTGCAACAGGTTTGCTGTGGAAATCGAAAATGAAAATGTGGCATCCTTCTGACTAATTTGATACAATCTGAAGGCATATAAAGTAGAGCAGCTTGAAAATGAGCTGGCTGAAGCTGAACGAGTGAGAATCCTGAAAGAAGAGCGTGAAGCTTCGCGAATGGAGCGAAAACTTCAGCACGTTGCTGCTGCGTACATACAGTACATTTGGAGACGCTATTGCCAACTCAAGAAAGAAGCAGCGTATCGACACACCCGTGCTGAAAGATTACTAGTGGATTATCTTTCGTACAGAAGTTGGCGAAGGAAAACCACGCGACGTCAAGCTTCATTTCGAATTCAACGACGATGGCGTGACCATCGATTGGAAAGGAAAACAAAGTTCGGGCTTAGAGTACTGGCATATTTCTTCATTCCTTTCATCCGAAAGCGACGAGCCCGTGCTCATCGAGCTGCTACAAAACTTCAGAAATGGTATCGGCTACGATATTACCAAAGATGCGAGAAATCAGCACGAATAATCCAACGAACATGGCGGATTTCCGTCTCGAAGGCGAAGATAAAGTACTACTCGCGGGCGTATCGTCATCTGACACACTTAAAGTGTCTGGAACGCTCAGCCCGAGTAGTTCAGCGGTTTCTAGGCAAACATCTCATACAGCAACGTCTATTGGCTCTTCCTGAGTTAGAAGAGTATCCCAAAATCATGGCGTTGTCTTGGCCCCCACTGCGCTCTGCAGAAGATCGAGCTCATGAATTCTGGAGTCTGGAGAAAGAAATGCTCGACGACGCAGTAGCAGAACGCAAACGACTGGAAAAGGAGGAAATGACTATGCAAAACGACATTGAGAGTCTCCAACGTCGTCTTGCAGAAGCCAAACTGCGACAAAGTGATGAAAGTGAGCGCTTGCGTCGGCATCCCAGCATAGAGGAGCATCGGCGACTCAAAGACGAAGAAGCAAAACAAAAGCGTCTGGAAGAACTGGAAGGATCTATGCGACGAGCGATTCGCCTGGAACTAGAGCGAGAGCTGGAAACAACACGTCGGCTCATGTTGCGCACGAAAAGACACAGCAACTTCAATGTAGCCATGTATGACGAACGTGTCGAGTTCACTTAGGTGTGGTACATAATTTCGGTGATCGTAGTCTGCTTTTTTATTGGCTGAAAACTCAATTTTGAGTCTGACAAAGGTGCAATGGGGAAGGAAGAGCTGCTGGATGCGCTTGCAGGATTGCAAGCTACGGAGTCCGTAGAAGGAATTAGCGCTCAATTCCTAGTGATTCATGAAGGTGAGACGCTGTTTCATCTTGTCATATTAGAATAATAACCTAACTCGATATATTGACGGTCTTCTGCAGCTTTAAGTGACATTCAACGCAAGCGCTGGCGGTTCCTGGAAGATTCGTGCTCCACTGTGCTACGTCAAGTCTTCAGTATGGTCTCAAATGGCGAAGACGAAGATATGGTGGATTTTGGCAAACACAAAGTTATTATTTCGGTCACAAAAGGAGTCGAGTTGTGTCTCCAATTCATCGAGCCATTGCTACACTCCACGGTTTCTATCGCTGATGCTCTGGATGACGAACAAGAGGCGGCGAATCAGCGAGGAGTACTGGTTGCAGCTCTGTTGTATCTTTTTGCTAGAGTTTCTGGAGATCCAGGGACCAAAGAGCTAAGGAATCGACTTGTTGCTGACACTTTGACGTGTGGCGTGGAGATCCAAGTAATTCTTGTTACACTTCGGTTTCGAGAGGAGTTGGTAGAGTGTCGTAGGTCGTTGTTGCCTTCGTATGAAAGCGACTCCGAGATAGAGTCCGATTTGGACTCGAATGATGACGAGGAGATGCAAGGAGATGCAAGGGAATTCGAAGTGGAAGATATTCAATGGATTACGGAACAAGTAGCAAAAACGTGGGGATTGACCAAGTATCGCTATTTCTTGCAGACATCAGGACAGGAGTATGCTTTTGCTGCGTGGTCGTATCGAGGTATTGGGAACTTTGTGCATGCGTTGCTCACAGGTGATCAGCAGGGAGTAAATGCATTGCCAGCCATCATGTCGCCATTCTCTTGGCTTTTTCACATTGCTGCTTATGCACACTACATGATTCATTCGGAAGACCACCAGGTTTGTTGTAGTGATCCCAGAATGATTAAATGGGGTGCATTTTTACGGGGATGAGTAATCATATTGCTATAGGAACGCTTTCGTGGACTTGATTTACTGCGAGTTGCCGTCGACCTATGTCCCCAAGGGAAGCTATCCATTAGAGTTCACAAAGAGAACGATGCAAAGAGAAACAATCCGCTGTCATTCCAAGAGCAAACTGCATGTACGCTTACAGAGATTTTGTAAGAGAGTTTGGTAGATTGCTGACGAATTACCTTGCTTATATGTAGCTTTTGGTGAACGAGATTGGATGTCTCCACTGATTCAAGTTGTTACCAATGCAATGGTTTCGTTTCCTGAAGCCAGCAGGCGCTCTTCAACGCTTGCAGTACTTAAAGAACTGATCTCCAAACTTGTAGTCAATGATCGGTACGCAAAAACACACAAGCATCTTCATTCATTGCCAATGCTAACGTCGACTGTAGATTTTGGTTGTTGCAGGATTTGATTATGAAGTGTCCGTACGGAAATGTTGGAGCTGTATTGCTTGATTTCGTTCGTGGTGACGCAGTCAAAGTGTGGTCTGCGTCGGGGATGAACGAGCAATCCCGTGCGTACTACTACTAGTATTTTGCGTCCAAAACGTCACAAAGACTAATCACTTTTTCTCGTTTCCGTCAGCATTCAAGTCGACGGCGGTATGCTTATTGCTGCAGGGTACCTTGAGCCAAGCGGCGGAGCGTGACCTTGCATTGTATGCTGATCTGATTGCAAGTTGTTTGAGTCTTCTTAGGTTTCTGTATATCCGTGATAAGGTCGGTTGATGCTGAATCTCATTGTTGGTATTAGTTGTAACTTATATTTCCTTATGAATACAGGACAACACAACTGGTGTTCGTACGAAAAATGCTGATTGTGGCATATGGGAGGTGCTGGCGCGAATCAGTACACGACTCCTTGTGAAGATCAACGAGTCTACATCCTATGGTGAGAGCGGACCCCATTGTATTGACAACGACTTTACGCATCTCATGATCTTGGAAGCTTCTCTCAGCTCGACGATGGGGTTGTGCAACTAACTTCTGTTTCAACTCTCGACTTGATTTCAAATAACGTCGATGATTTAGATGGAGCCGAGTGTTTCGCTAAGTTTCGAAACAATTGAATTTTCATTCTTTCGTTCACGAGTTTTGAGAAAGTGTCCAAAGCCAACACTGAATCGAACGTCTCTGATGATATTGCGCTTACAGATGTGGGAACTCTGGTTGCGAATCTCTTCAATCACACTGTAAATATTTTTCGCAAGAGGCCTAGGAATATTCCACGACACCAATTCGCCAATACCTCGAACATTGTATAAAATGTCATACGCGGTGTAGCACCGATTTTCCAGTAGAGTATGGAGAAATGGTTTCACAGCTTCTATGGCTTGTTGTTCGATTCTTATCTAAGATAACATCAGTGACAAAATGAGATTGTTAGAGCTCAAAGCCAATACATTCATGTGGTACCTTCAAGAGTGGAGTCTCCGTAGACAAGTACGATTGAAATAATTCGGAGTTGCGTCCTTCAGAGAGAATAAATCTTCCGCTTTCATTCTGACTTGGGTTGTAGCATCTCAGTGCAGCTACGAGTAACAAACGGGAAATTGGTGCATTCATTCCAATGCTATCCAGAAGATTTTCCGAGATAAACGTGTTCCGGCGTATTTTGACATCGGGCTTGTTCACCTTGTGGTTAACTTTTACGACTGGGATGGAACTGGTTGGAGTCTTGTCCATATTTCGAGCTTCTCGTAGTACCCGCTCTGATATCCACGGATTGGTCATAAGTGGAGAACGTTTTTGAAGTGTCATAAGTACCAAATCAGCGTCCTCAATATCTTTTCGTTGTGCTTGTAAACCTCGCCTGTAAAACCGAACAGTTAATTTAGTTAACGTTTGGATACACGATAGTGTCAGACTTACATTACAGCGATCACTTCGTCCAGTGAAAATCCTTTCGCCAGCGCTTGACGAATCACTTTTGGTGGAAAATCTGCAGGAAACAGATCATCCTTTCTTTTGTTTGGACTTAGCGCCACTAAATCCTCAACGAAAGCGGATTGCAGCATAGCTTGGGATACAGAGCTTCTAATTGAATTGCCTTCTTCATTGCTGTACATTTTGTTAACTTCGTCCATGCCGTTAATCAGAGGATTTTGCAGGGCTGAAGCTGTGAACCATTCCTACCATCGACAGCATTAATATACCCTTCATGGGAACAAGTGAACTGTGCAAGCGAAAAGTATTACCTGCATCATTTTACTCTCGTCATGCTTGCGCTGTCGAAGTACAGTTGTAATAAATGTCGATGCGTCTGCCTCCTCCTCCTCAATTTTGTGCATGAAGCGTCGATAATCAGCATCAATCTCCAGGATAAACTTCCATAAATCTCCAGATACGATGAACTGATCCACGAGAGCTCCAACGCGGTCTGTAAGTGATCTCCTCATCTTGATGCGTTTTAAAAAATTTCGATCGCGAAATCCTCGGTATATTCGTTGAATGAGAATGGCGCTAGTCTACAAAATATTAACCAGAGATTGTTAGAATAAAAGCGAGGTGACTTGTTGTCCTACAGCTTACCGATGTTTCGGGAAGTATGCGAGATCTTGCTTTGTATGCTGTGCTTTTCCATGTTGTAAGCGCGTTTTGCAGTACAAATCGACCAAATATCTCAAGCAGTGTCTCGATAGATTTTTGCGTTTGTGTTGCAATGACAGGATGTAAACCCTTCATAGGGAAGCCATTCTCCTTTCGACGTTTTGCATTGGTTGCTTTCACGGAAAAGTGTTGTATTACGCATGCTGCTTTGGTTTTTGCTTCATTGTACAATAGTTGGAGAAGTAATTTTTGTTTTTTGGCGGTGAACATGCGCCAAGCGGCTTGAATTTCAAGTACGGCAGCCAATTGTGCATCATCTTGAAATATCTTCAAAACTTTTTTCCACTTGCGAAAGCGGAGAAACGATCGTATCGATGCCTGAAGCTTCTTCACCGCAAAGTCGCGGACATATTCCCGGATAATCTAACGGAAACATGATGATTAAGCTGCATTCGATGCCTGATACAGATTATGCTTACCTTGATGTTCCTCTGCTCTTGAATAATGTAAGCATTCGCTTGTTCTAGTTTTGCTGTTATGTCTGGAAGTAGTGTTTCAGCATCGACCGATTGCTTGGAAAAAGTGTCAAAAGCATCCGAATCCACACGTCGCTGTTCTTTTGTCATCTTTCTCGAAGTCACCTCAGTTGTCATCCTACATGATCGAACTAAGTAATTCTATCCCACGCACAAATCAATGCAACAAGCTTACTTCATTTTCTCCAGTTTCTGGACTGCTTCTTGTGCCATTTTCAATTCACGCGAGAACTTCATTCGCAACTTTTTCTGAGTATCAATCGTAGCGAGTGAAATGGCGCGCGTTTGTATCATTCCGAGGCGCATTTGATGCAGCTTATTGTACATTGAAGTCCTCTCATCCACACTAATAAAGTTTGTCAGTGCACATTGTCGGTTCGGTTCAAACTGTCATTTGTTATGCACGTACTTCCAGTCGGGCTTTCGCATTCGAAAAATGCAGTTTTCACGGAGAATTACTCGGTCAAACGCCAACTCTGCGAAGTATTCTGCACTCCGTAGACAACGCCGTGGTTTGAACGTTTTCTTTTTCGGGCGAGTTCGCTCTCGTGCGTTGAGTCGACAATTTACACAACCACCACAAGTAAACATTTCAGTAGATGTAGGTGGAGTTTGCTTGCCCATTTCACATGTACAAGGTCGACCAGATTGACATCCACACACACGCATGGTCTCGATTTCTTCTTCAGCACGGACCATGGCTTAGAAATTGTTCAGGTGATGTATTTTGCTGGACTGACTAAATTTACACAAAACTCGTACTACACGTAGTAAGAAGTATAAAGGTGGATCCAAGAAATTGTTGCACAAAACTAAGGTTAATGCATCCGGTTTTACAACTACTGAACTTCAGTCTGAAGTGCCCATGATGCTCTTCCTGCAGATAAGCTGATCGGATCAGCAAGAAGTTTTCTTTGCATAAGTATTCGAGCCACAAGAATTTGCTACTTTTGAAGTAAACACAAGAACATATAGACTTTTGATGCATTCGTTTAAACACGTGAACTCTTGACCTCATATCTTCTGAGAACTGCTCACTACGCTAAATGACATTGTGAATCTGCTTAGCTAACATTGAGACGTGCGTGCAGGGTAAGCTGACCACCCTCAGACGACCGAGGAATCCACAGTAGTAGCGAACCACCACCCGAGCCGGGCAGACCTAGAAGACCCGGACGCCAACGATCCAGGTATAACGTCTTGTCTTGCATAGCCTCGACTGTAGAAGACCATGTGACGTTCGAGTTAGCAGGCACCTTGACCTCCTCCAGCTTATCGCCACCAGATTTGATAACCACCTTCACATCGTACTTGTCGACACTCTCGAAGAAAATAGTGACAGAGCCGTCGCCCTTCTTCTTCCACACACCGTAACTTCCCAGGAATGCCTGGTCGACAGTGTTGAGACCCAGAGCATCATACAAAGTACCATCGTCGATCTCACCGAGGTATTCGGTGGGACCACAGATAGGCTGGACAAACTCGGAAGCCATCCAGGCAATACCCGTAGGGTCGAACACGGAGAGAATAAACAGACCCAAGTTTGCGTACTCGAGGGCCTTCTCCTTCTTAGTCACAGATTTACCCATGTCGGTAGTACCATCCTCAATGAGCTGGTCAATAATAACGCCCAGCGTCTTGCGGAGCAGGTTGCGAGTTTTGTATGAGGAATCACCCGTCTTGTTCGTCCAGATCTGACCCATGCAGTGGTTGGTCACCATGGGGATATCTTCAGTAATAATGGTCGACTTGCTCACCGCGACGCGCACATCATTCTGAGCAGCGTTCGGCGTGTTGTTGCGAACCTCATAGACCTTGCCCATAACACGGTTCGTAAGGGTCTTGACCTCGTAACCACACGTGCCGTTCTTCGAGTTGAGGAACGTATCGAGCTCAATGGTTTTACTGTCCAAAGCAGTAGTGTTAAGAGCTCCGGATTCACGCAGCATGAGCATGACATTGTCCGACGAAGCGAAAAGGGCCTCACCAACCATGACAGCCATCATGACAATAGCTGACACGACAGCCAAAATGGTGACCGAGAACTGAAGCTTGGGCGGGATCGGAATGTTAAAGCACGCGCAAATAGCCAACGGCAGGTCGAGAATGGCAATCTGCAGCTGGAAAGCTTTGTCCATGAGCTTCTCCGTGTCTGTTTGAGGAATCGTGGTCTGCTTATAACGCAGGTAGTAAATGATCGACTTGACAGCGTTCACGACGTTGATAGCGCACGTAAGAGCGAAGTTAGCAGCCTTGTAAGCTGCAACAAGAGTACCGAACACACCGAGGGTAGCGGCATTCAATGCCACAGCAACCACCGAAGCAACCTTAGAGATAATTTCTTGCGTGCAATCACTGTTCTGAGGAATGCACTCCATCAGACAGTCAATAGGGTAGTTGAGAGGACACTGTGTGACACACTGGTCATCGTCCTTGTTGAAACCCGACGGACAAACACCCTTGCTGCTGACATCGAACTTCTTCTGGTAGCAAGCATTATCGCCGGCAGCTTCGAGGGGACCCACCCAGTTACGAATTGTGGTTTTGTAGTTGTAGATATCTTCAGATCCGGAGCTGCTGATGGCCATCACATCCGTGACTATCAGATCCGTGGCCGAACTCTTGGTGAAGATGCCACCAATACAGAAAATACCCGAACTACTAGCACGACCATGGAAACCAGCAATCTGGTAGCCCTTCGGCGGAGTGATAACAGCGGAGTTTTCCGTCTTTGTTCCCGTAGCAATCGTCTTCTTACCGCTTGTGGTCATCTTGAGGTAGAAGATGCAAGTCTTGCCCTTGTTCTTGTCCCAGTGTACTTCAACCGAATCGATAGTATCACCCATGGTAGGCTCAATGAAGCCCTCGGTTCCGCCCTTGCCACCGTGAACCAAGTTACCGACAGCCTCCTGAGTCATGACCATGAGACCAACTTGGTCAACGCGCTCCTGACCACGAACTGTAATGTTAAGAATCATCTGGCCGAACTTGATGTTTTTGACGTCGGAGAAGGCATCACCGTGCTCCTTGCCACCGTAGAGTTCACCGAGAAGAATGTCATCGTCGTTGACAGTGTTGTTCATGGGTTGGGTTGGGTCACCTCCAAACAGGTCGAGAGCACTGCTACCCGAACCGAACATGCTACCGTACTCCTTCATGAAATCTTCAAAGCTGAGCATACTTCCGGAACCCTTAGCCAGTGAGCCACCGAGTAGAGCCGCCAAGCCCCCGTCTTCACTTCCAGAACCCGCCGAACTGCCGAGGAGAGCCGACAAGTCAGCCTCGCTTCCAGAACCAGCAGAACTACCGAGAAGAGCCGACAAATCGTCACTTCCAGACATAGAGAACCCGGCAAGCAGGTCATCTAACGAGCTTCCAGAAGCGTCTTCGGAAGCCGATGTAGCAGTCGCAACGGGCTTCTTCGTCTTCTTCGTCTTCTTTTTGGGGGCTTCACTTCCTGAAGCAGAAGCACTGTCCTCGCTTCCGGACGTAGATGATGCCACTGGTTTCTTCGTTTTCTTCCGGGTAGGCTTCTTGGTAGTCGCCTCGCTCCCCGAAGCCGATTCACTGTCCTCGCTTCCAGACGCAGCAACCACCGGTTTCTTGGTCCTCTTCGTTTTCTTAGTGGTAGTAGGGGTAGCTGCTTCACTACCGGAGGCACTTGCCGAAGCAGATTCAGAAGTTACAGCAGGTTTCTTGGTCCTCTTAGGTTTCTTAGTGGTAGGCGCCTCACTACCAGCACCGTCGTCCGATCCGGACTCACCTGTGAAATCGTCCAACGTACTACCGAACTTGGACATGAAACTACTTGTGGACGGTCTTGTGAACGACGTGCCCGGAATTGGTGTGGTTGTGGCCAAATCTCCCTCCGCAGCCGGAGCTTCTGCTTCCGGGGTGGCCGGAGTGGCGGGAGCTTTTGTCTTTTCGTTATCATTACCCGTGATCCAGCTAAAGAAGCCACGCTCTTCCTGGTTCTTAATATTCTGATCGTCTGAATCCGAGATGTCGGCCGGAACCACAGTAGCGGGCCTGTCCTTCTGAGTAAGCTCCGTGTTTTGGAAGTTTTCGCTCACTTCGAGCCCATTAACTGAAACGCTACCATGCAACACCTGCAGGAGCAGTGTGGCCTGAATGACCAACTTTACCGCTCGGAGCACCATATCCACACTCTCAGTCTCCGATGCAGTTGGAAAGTAGCAAACTGGCTTGCGTCGAAGTCGGAAAAATGCCGAATGGCAAATCTCATGCTGCCAGGAATTGTCCTCAGATAATTGTCCGGATAATTGCACCCATACTTAAACCTTTATTCGCGGAGTGCAGTCCAACATACGAACGGCACAAAGCCCGCGACGTAATGATAGGATAGAAAACTGGGCTTTGGGAGGATTCTAACCAGGATGGGATCTGCTAGGTTTCGTGGTAAAGCATCGGACCGACCTCCATTTGCTTACGATCAGAGATCTCGCTCTTCTTGTCAGGTGTTCCCAACCACCAGCTGGAGTGACGGCGGTCTAGCAGTCTTGAAAGCACCGACAGGACAATTCAACCGCGTCGCGGTATCACTTTGCCGCAACGAAGTGTTTTCCAAAGCTGAAGAGAGATCACTCAGCACTGATCTTTTTGGCGGCAGACGACAGTGCATGGCACAATACCGGTAGCCCCTAGAATGAGGATCGATTCATGAAGGTTTTGGGGTTCAACATTGGAGATCCATTATTATAATAGCCCATGCACGATACCATAAGTACTGCTGTACCTCACTTTACAACGTGGTGACTTCTCATCACAACGTGGGTGCAGCTATGATCCCGAGATCTCCAAACATTTGCTTCAAAATTTGAGAACTTTAACAATAATATGAGTTCCGATTGTAAGTATCTGAAAATTCACGCTCGTCGTTAAAGCTCCCACCTTCGGGGTACAGTATTGGCGTTTGCCACCTCATATCTGTACAAGATGTTGAGTTCAAGACGAGGATACTTTTGCACTCCCAGTAGGCCAACTTTTGCAATCCTATTGAGCATGGTGCGATGAGGTAGTCCGAGGACAAGAATGATCACGACTGCCGACCAGATTCACTTGGACTGGTTGTTATGGCTACCGGTACAGTACTTGGAGTTGGTGTTGACTCATTGCACCGAAGTTTGCCTGTGTTTGCCAAGGTAGGTAAAGTAACCTGAGAAACCATAAAATTAATTTGTTCGTACGTAGTATTGAAGTGGGCTTCGTTGAGGATCAATATTTTCATATCATGTGTGCAAGATATTGCATCGCTTTCCGATATATTCGCAAAGAAGTCCTGCGGATGATATTGTACGGGCACCCTTTACCCCCTCTGTTATCAATAGCGAAGACTACGAGATCACAAGATACTAAGTGCTGGTAAACATGTACACTCTACCAGAGTCTCTAGCGTTGAGCCGTACGGTATGTTGAACGAAAGGGGCAAGTTGCCATCAACTTTGTTATTAGCGATCATGCGATGTCGACGTATTTTTGCGATCTTTGGCTGTGTTGGTCCTAACCAACCTCTACTGAACGCTACAGCAACTTGTATACAGGATACAGGCTGTACCTGTACTTGCAACCGTATGATGCTGAATTAACCGCCAATTCAATACTTCTTCATGTACATGTACAATCTGGATAGATAGATAGTTTACAACACCTGTCGACCTTCAAAACACAACGTGACCAGGGAGGCCATCTTGCGCGGTCCAAATGTACTTGCAAGTTGCAACCGGCAACTTTCACCTGATTGTGACTATCATCTCGGTGCACTTAAGAATCCTGTACTGTACAATCGAGCTGACGATTGTGGAGGTCCTTGTGTTTTGTGAGTGCACTTCAACGCATGTCTCCTAAAAAGCTGCAGAAGATTACCGACCCTCTCATCTTTCCAATCTTCCAGTTTGCTCTCCATACGCTCCGCAAGCATGCGGCGTTTTCGACTGCCTCGAAATTGGTTGAGATCAATCGTACAAAAAGACAGATGAAACCCACATTTTCACCAACAAATACCATAATCACTTTCGCACCATTGTTGCTCCATGATATTGAGTCTATAATGCCCTGTACAAATTGCTCCAGCCGTCCAACATTCAGCTGAGTGAATTGATGTCCCATATGCCCTACAAACACCTGGTGGGGTCGTTTACGTCGAAACGTTCCTGGTACAGTACGCCTAATACTGTACAGCACGTAGGTAAAGTTTCACTGTCAAAAATCAAACGTCGAACGGAAATGCTCTGAGAACGGTCTTCATACTACTGAACCATTTCGCTAGGGCGGGACGCCCTCGAGTGAGATGAGCGACTTGGCCATTGGTCTAGTCGATCGTTGTTTGATCCACTTGGCCAAGCAATTGCAGCAGTTGTCGTTCGATATCGAATGTGGTTGTTGTGGGCTCAACGCGGTATAATAAGCTTCAACAGCAACAATTAAACCATTTGACGATCCAACATGAACTAGGTAGTGTGTAGCATTGAATATCGCCATCCTCATTCCATGCTCGTTAGACTACATTACATTGTACATGTACAAATGTAAAGTAGAATACAACATGATTTCATGATCCCAACGTTGTCATTCGTTCAGAAGACAGCAAGTCTACAGAACGGAATTTGTTAGTACCACTACTGGTAGCACTACCAATGTGGTGCATTTTTGAAGGATACATCTATGTTGTGACCCCGAACGCAGACATGTTAGTTGGATGTATGTCACTGCAGATTCAGCAACTCCTAATTCGAATTGGGCTGGCGAGAAAACCATTTCAGTGGTGGCAAGTGTGGCCAAAATTCGTCGACTGGATGAGACGAAGGAGACAACGCCGAGAATCTCACAGGGAATAGTTTTGCTGTGATCTACTTCGAAGTATTACAAGCAGCGTAGTAACCTGAAATGTCACGCTTAAAATCACGTCATAAACCGAGTTCCACTTAGACCAGGTGTTGGAAACTTTCGGGTTGGATGTTGTAGTGCGCAGCTTCGCCTCCACCTCTGCTGTTCTCTTCCAGCATAAATGTGACCACGCCACAATTGCTCATTTTGTTCGACTTGGCCTCATGCTTCACGTCTCTAGGAAAGAACTCGCGACAGAACGCACGGAACCACAGCGAGTGGCCGTAAACCACCACCACGTCCTTCTGCTGCTTGAAGACCCACTGCGCGAACGTCCGCAGTCGGTCGCGACCACTGCCCAGCACCGTCTTGTTGCCATAGCTCTCAGCCACATTGAACAGTTCGTCGTGACGCTTCTCTCCGCGCGGAGCCTGTACCAACACCTCATGTGGCTGGATGGTGTGCGGTTGACTGATGGCCAACGTGTCGAAGTTGCGGCCAATCTCCTGCAGACACGAGAGCACGTGGATCTTGTCGCCAGGCATCTCCAGTCTTGACGCTGACGCGATGCGCGCCGTGTCAATAGTGCGACGCAGGTTGGATGCAACCACGACGCTGCCGGGCAGTGGAGAGCTCAGATAGTGCAGCAGCGCACTCTCCGTCTGAAGCGAAGAGTGAACGTGGTTCCGCAGACTCTGGGCCTGGAAGCGGCCGCGTTGACTGAGTGGCGAGTCCAGGAAGACCGAGTCGCCTGTGGGGAGTAGCAGCCACTCGCGCACCACTGCGCGCAAGAGACTCACGAGCGCACGAAGGTTCAAGCCGCGGTTGAAGACGACGTTCCACTCGGACTCGGTGTGACGCACGAACAACACGCGCTTGCGTTTGGTCACGACGGACTCCAGATCGGGAGTGGGGGAGGACAAGAGCAACACCGTTGAGTCTGCGTCTGTTGCAGTGGAGTGAGATGATGGAGGCACCTTCAGCCAGTGCTGGTCGCTCGAGAACAAGAGGTGGAGGAGCGCCACACTGAAGAGCTGCAGCTTCCAGAACACGTGGTCGGTGGCGTCCAGCAGAGCAGGCCACACGCCTAGAGACAGGAGACGACGACGGACGCCACGGTTCATGAACGATTTAACTAGTCATGGAATGAACGTCCTACGTCTACCTACTGGGTATACTGCGTTACACAGTCTGTGTACCTAGGTAGACCCAGTACTACTACTATTATAGTAGGTTCAGTTGATGCTGTACAATTCATTAGTTTCTAATCACAAAACTCTTAACTCCCTATTTAACACCTAACTGATATCAGATATTATATCAGATATTGTGTAAATATTGATTACCACTTCAACTTGTCTAAAACAAAGGTACGTAAATGAGCCTCGCAACTAGCATAGGCAAAGCAACACCGGTTTGCTTAGCGCAATTACATTTTCAATACCCTACAACGTGAACTCCAACAGGACATTATAATAACTAGCCGCGTTCGGCAGCAAGTTCGGCCCATGTCAATTACTTTTAGTGTATATTAATATGTAAACACTTCTCAAGGAGAAGGTTAATTCATAAATTAAAATATGGGTGTAGCCGTCTTGCTTAATGACACGTCGCAAAGTCGAGTCGTCAATTTTGATGACGATGCAACTTCAACATATTTTCTCTAAATTGTAAAAATTGAAAATGGCCTAGAGATGAAAGGAGTGTGTACATGTACTTATTAATAATTAAGTAGTAGGGCATTACTTATTCAATCTGAAGAAAGGGCTTCCGAAGTACTTGTTAATAAATATATGGTAGCCCAAATTATAAAGCATAATTGATAACAAGTTCGCTCGATAAACTCACGCATCAAAGTTGTTGTCACGTGATACCAACGACATTAATGATCACGCGATGGATTTTATAGAAAAGACCGATAGTGTGACGAATGCTACGACTGCAATGATGTTCTCCTGTGTCCTATGATACTTGACTATAGTTAATCACCTGCACGCATAAAGAGATCACTCGATCGCGTTGTGTGAGTGAGCAAAGAGGAGCCCATGATCAGAAAGTCGGCACCACGCGAGTTGAAATACAGAATTAGAGAAAAAATCGTCGAAAGAGATCACCACTCACTTTCGTTTTCACGCAACAGGTAGCACCGGTATAAAACAATGAAGACTAACCTAAGGTCGCATTTTCCAGCTTTACATCAGCGTTGTTCGGCTGCGCCGGAAAGCGCTACAATTGAGCCAGTTACTGCATTACCGAGTCCAGAAGTAACTTTAGGAAGCAGAATTCTTGAGGTTACAATGGATAATGACGGCGAAGAAATGAGAGCAGCATTATTTGCATGGCTCAATAGATTTCAAGCCGATCAACCGCAGCGAGAAGGTCAGACTATTTGTCCCAATCGCCCGAATCAATGTCCATCGTCGACTCAGGATTCGGGTGTAAAAATTACGCTTCAGTTTGGTACACCTCAGCGCAAACGCACTTCGAGGTACCTTTGTGAAAGAGATCGATGGGAGATCATCCGACGGATCGACGATGGAGAGCAACAAGCGACGCTAGCAAAAGAGTTCGATGTCAGTCGTGCTGCGGTCTGCAACCTCTACAAAAATCGCTCGAGGGTGCTTAATCGTGGAGTCAGTGATATGAAAGCAACACACCCCAAGAAACCTCGCAAGAGGAGTACAAATGTCTCGACAATAGCAAGCATGCCTCGAAGTAGCGTAGTCGTACCAATGTCTTCTTCTCCAGATATATCGTCGAATTCAAACGAAGCGGAGGAACATACAGATGATGTCACCATGGAGACGTCATACTCGCCGATGGAGGACGGAAAGAGTGAAGGTGAGTGGACTGAGACCAAAAGAATCCAATCCAAACAATTCCAAGCCCAAGTGCCACAAGCAGGCCAACGAACACCAAACATTTTGGCAGAATCCAGACCATTTCTTGTCCACGAAGCATCAGCGCATTCACACCCTTGCAGAAACCTGGTTGCAGCACTACGAGATGAAAATATCAGCACAACTTTATTCCGGCAGCGAACGACACGATTGGCGAGACTTCTGATTGAAGAAGCACTTGCCTGCTTACCCCACAACAGCGAAGATGTCAGGAATCAGTACGGAGATATTTGCAGTGTGAAGAAAACCCTAGAGGAACACGATATCTGTGGTGTTTCCATGGAGGGCAGAGGTAGCGTGCTGCTTCAAGCGTTCTCGGACATCAGTCCAGCATCAATTGCAGGTATTGTGTCGGTCTATTTTGAAAACAATAGCGACGGCAAGGCGATACCTCACGTGAAATCGCATCTTCCAGTAGTTCATCACGGTCAAGTTGTGGTACTTCTGGATATTGAGTGCACTACTGGAAATGAAGCGTGTGCAGTACTACATCACATCGTTAACGACAAGCAAATTGCTGCCGACAAGATATACTATGTGACGATTCTCAGCTCCTTCGAAAGTCTACTGAAGCTCTCCAAAACATTCCCTGGTGAGCTAGCTACCTTGTCAACTTCATCAATCATCGAAATACTAACATCGTTGTTTGATGACAGGCATCTCATTAATTACAGCACAAATGGACACCGTATTGGACCAACATGAGCGCATCCGCCCAGGATTTGGTAATTTCAAGCAGCGGTACTGGGAAGCCAAGGCAAGTCCATTCGTTTAGTATTTCCCACAATATTTGAAAGTACAGCCTTCAGATGCGGTAAAATCCTTTCCCTTTACCCCGGTACATTAAACCCGAACCGAGCACGACTCATACTTCTATATAGCGTCGACTTCGTGAAGTTTCAATACCAGATACAAAAGTTGCTATTAACTTTGACACCAAAACATGAGCGCAACTCGAAGAATGAACGTAGTGCGTGTCATTGACGAATTCCGTTGAGTAGCGTGTAGGCAGGATCAAAAACGTCTCTTGCCCTTGAAATTGTTATTCCACCCACCGAGCATGATCTCATCGAGAAACACCGCCTCCATCTCCATAACAGTATCGGGTGAGAGGATGGTCAACTTGCAGAGTTACCATCTTGGCGGACGATGTTTCTACCAGTTTGTCGTAGAACGTTATACCGATACAACACAGAGATCAGAGTTTCGGGTAATTTATCCAATTGCTTTGGCCAACTTAGTCAAAAAGAACCCGGTAGACCCAATTTGCGGAACTGTGAGAGCGTGTATAATGTAATGTATCCACGTTCGACGGTGCATGTGAACAAAGTCGACATTTACTTGATGCATGAATAACTTTAGTAGCAGTGTGTCTTATGATAAGATAATACTCTCGATTTAGGAGCTGTAGCTATGACAACGAGGGCTGAAGGACGTGGTGATGGGGCGTTTAATGAATTAGTTGCGCTGTTGCTGCGTAATGAAGACGGTGAAAAGCATGCGGCCGATGTGGAGATGGATATGCGTCGACTGCTGATGTTGGCGTGTGACACTCACTTGCGAGAACAATTCGTCCAAGTGCAGGGGGTGCGTCGGGTCACAAGGATTGCTAAAGCTGCCACCAATATTGCAACACAACGCATTTGTGCTGGGTACTACATGTTGCTTCATATTGGATATGAGTGACAGAAACTAACGTGTCATTGCTGGTAGAATTCTAGGGAACTTGGCACATTCAGAACGAGGATGCCTCAGTGCGAGTTCTTGTGACAGGTGATTTTTTTGTTTTTATCAAACTGCTTTGCTTTCTGACCTACGTTAGGTGTGTAGGTGGAATTGTGTCTCGCATCGACACCAATGTCCGCTTTCAAAGCTCTTGGCGAATACCAATAGTGACGATGACGACTTGGCTCGAATAAGTGCTGCCGCGTTGCTTGCCTTCTCCACGCAAAATCATTGTCAGCGACATTTGGATACGCTTTCCGGTATTCCTGTGCTTTTGAGATTGCTCGATGTCAAACAAGATGACGGCGCTGCAACGGATGTGGCAATCTATGCGGCTGCTACACTCTGGAATATGTGCAAGGCTCCTGCTTTATTGCTCAATCTTGAGGTGGGTCGATTTGAACTTGAACATTTGAGCAGACTCTAGACTGACACTTGAGTCCGTGTGACATGGACAGACAATTTACGGCGTTTTGAGAGACCAACTTACCCGAAAGCTGAGCAATCTGCTCATTACGCCACTGGAACCATTCGAGCTCTTCCTGACCCCAACCGGAGAACGAGGTATGCCAGTCCTCCTAGAGTTTGATGGTGACAACTTAAACGTCCTGGTCACAGCTTCCATCTCAACACAACTGCACGTTGTTTTGAGTATTCAAAATTACGTTGGTCGAGTTCGCACCCTCACCGACCAATTTCGTCCTAAAACACCCACAACTTCCGCTGTGATGGCGAGAAGCAGGACCCACTCTGGGATACAAACAGGGATAAGCATTGCTCACTACGACGAAAGCGGAATGCTGGCATCAAGAACTTGTGCTGTCTGTGCAAAACTCATTCCGTTAAAACCATCCAAGCGAAAGCGAGCTCGACCATCGTTGCAGTGTTCAAGAGAAGACTGTGGTCAAATGTATCATCTCTCATGCAGTCGTTGGGCGACATTATCCGAAGAAGCTATCGCTAGTATCACTTCAGGAAAATTGGATGTGAACTTCTATTGCGATGTATGTATGTTGGGGAAGCCTCTGTGCTACTGGGACTTCCTGGTAGCTCATACGCAACACGAATTACTTATCACGGAAAATTTGTTTAAGTCTGTTAGTATCACACGAGTGCAGTTGGCACTGCCAAAGTTTCAAACGGATCCTGAAAGTGAACGATCCCAATCAAAAAGTTCTAGCACCGAAGCTGGTCAGCACCAAGATGCCGACAGGATAGCAACCAAAATCATCCCCGAGTTTGAGGAGGAAGATCGATCACCTTGGCCCGCAATCATGCTGTTCGACCGCAACTCAAATCTTGTGGGTGTTGGCGACAAGTGTTTTCGTATTTCTGCTAGCAGTCGAGACCCCGAGATGTACATCGTGATGGTGAAGTATGTAACAATTCGATGCTATCCTGCAACGCGTCAGGAGCGTACCATTCCCCAAAAAGGAGAAGGAAGTACCAACAGCACTACCACACACTCGTTATCGTGTAAGTGGGAGGTAACTTACGCGCGCCACGGAGCCGTCGATCTGGCAATTACACCTGGCAATGCTATTTTTTGGCCGGCTTCGTTCACGCATGAAGCTTTGGCGTTGGAATATACTCGACGCTCACTGTATGAAATGGAAAATGCTTTCCTATATGAATTCCAGGGCGAACACCCCCACGACAAAATGTTTTCCATAGGGAATAGCTCGCTCAATCAGTTGGTGGCTTCTGAATCTACCGCAAACCCCATTCCGTTGGAAGCGCAATCTCTCAATAGCATTTGGATGGCTCTAACTCCGCGCAAAGGTATTTGCATGAAGCTGTTAGCCACTCAGATTGGACATCTCAAGAAGCTCCAAGAAGTTCACATTCTTCAAACGAAACCCGATAAATCCAAAGCTTCTAAAGCTAATCGTAAATTACGCAAGCCACACTTTCCTGGGCAACAATTGAACAAGATCGCTGTGGACACAACTCAATAACCAGCAAACACAAGAAAACTCAACAACAAACTTGTGAAATAGAGGCAATGCGTACCTCCGATATTTAACGTATAAACCTGCTAGATTTGCAATGAAACTTCGACTTTTGGCGGGGTTAAACCTTCAGAGTGATGTCAGTGTAGATACGCAGTAAATCATCCACAGGTCCTGCTGGTAAACTGGAAGCCATACCATAGATGGCACTGCCACCTTCGGGTGCCGGATTAGGATCTAGCTTCACCTCGTTCACAGCTTCTTCAAGTGCACTCAGGAATTTGTTCGCCTTGCCGATGTG
The DNA here is from genome assembly GCA_002215365.1 of Phytophthora megakarya. NCBI lineage: Eukaryota > Oomycota > Peronosporomycetes > Peronosporales > Peronosporaceae > Phytophthora > Phytophthora megakarya. Next base: position 49,625 of record NBNE01000051.1, read on the forward strand.
GCGAACCGTCACGCACAAGTGCACTGAAGTCGGGTGCTGTAAAGGACTGAGACTCCAGCCATGCTTCGCCATCATGTCACTCACTTTGAGCGCGTTCACACCCTTAGTACCAGCAAAGCTCACGACCATCGCCTTCGGGTCTCCTAGCAGGTAGATACCGTCGATACGCTTGATGCCAGCCTTAATCTCATCCACAGTGTCCAAAATGCCTTTTGTCTTCTCAAGGTATCCCTCGTGTCCAAGACGCACCATGGACGCCCAAGCTGCAGCGCTGAGTGCACCAGGACGACTACCGGCAAGAGTGGGCGTAGCGTAGAGTCCACCCGTCCAATCTGGGAAAGAGAAATACTGGAAACGTCGGATCTCCGAGTTCTTGTAGAGCACCACTGACGTACCCTTGGAGCCATAACCGTATTTGTGCGTATCACACGACATGCTGGTCACACCTGGCAGCGAGAAGTCGAACACCGGAATGTCCTGGCGCAGTTCGCGTGCAAACGGCAGCACAAAGCCACCAAGACAGCAATCAACGTGAAGTCCAACGTCGCTCTGCACTGCAAGTTTCGACAGCGCTTCAATGTCATCAATCATGCCGTGAGGGAAGTTGGGTGCGCTGCTGTACAACATGATCGTGTTAGCGGAGATGCTCCAGCGCACCGCGTTCAAGTCCACCTTGAGAGTCTTGGGATCCATCGGCACTTTGATCAGCTTAATTCCCAGGATCTCGCACGCCTTGTCAATAGCTGCATGAGCCGTCACACAGGCCACAATCTCCGGTTTGGTAATCCCGTGTTTATGCCGATAGTACTCACGATGCGTCTTTGTAGCAAGGAAGATGCTCTCGGTACCTCCAGAACTGAGTGTGCCACAGACCTCCTCATGTCCTCCATTCATCAGTCCCGCCGTCATCGCAATCACTTCAGCTTCGAACTTGTTCACTGCCGGCCACAGATCCACGTGCAAAGGGTTCGTCACTGCGAAGAGCGCGTAGGCCTTGTTCAGCACGTCGAGGTGCTCCTTCTCTCCGTGGTACACAGCGCCCGACACGAGTCCGTCTCTCCACTTGTCGTCACTGTTGCCTGCTAGATCTTCCATCAGACGCAGCAGCTGCTGGTCGTCCATGCCCTTGTCAGGCAGCGCTCGGAGCTTCTCCTTGTCTGCGAATGGGCTGTTGCCCTTCAGCGAGTGCTCCACCTCGTCTTCGATCTTCCGCATCTCGTCTGCCATCTTGGCGGACACAACCGGCAGCTGCTTGAGCGCATTAACGACGGCTCCACCCACCACATTAAGCAGATTCTTGCGGGACACGTAGCGCACTCGCCGCATAGTCTGCGCCACGGACGTGAAGGCCGAGACGACCAACACCAGCAGCAACAAGTCGCTGAAGACAGCCTCGAACACGGGCGCGCGCTGTTGTGTGGCCGTCCAGAGCTCCAGCAGAACACTGGAGGGCAGTTGAGAGATGGCGAGACGGTAGCGGTAGTAGGCGAAGAGCAGCAGCAGCGCCGGCCAGAGCTTGGCCAGCAGCCGATCCACGTTGAAGAGCGGACGCAGCGACAGATACAGTACGAGTGCTGCGACCACGTAGGTCGGCACACGCTCCTCTGGAACGGGCACGAGATCCGCTAGCATGCTGGATACGAGGTGGATTGCGAAGTGAGACGGTGGAGAGGGTACGGTACGGTTATGGCACAAATCGTACCGTCAGTGCGAGAAAATATTCTGGCGAATGAGCGTGCAAGAAATGCAGATTTTGGACTAATCACAGCGCCAGATGGCTGTTTAGTCCAAAGATGTTGCCAGCGCATTGTTGCGTTGGAATTCGTTGGCGTTTGCATGTACGCTCTCACAATGGCATTATGATAATCCTGCATCCGATACACCGCACCCAACAATCGCATTTCTGTCTGCTGATTTGAAGTAGGTGTCGGCGAAATGCTTGCGCTACAATGCTGCGGTGTCTCCAGCAGACCTTTTAGACTCCAGGAAACAGGTATTGTGATGCACTCACGTACTTGGACTAAACAGGGGTAGCAAATTGTCTAGCGCTGTGATTAGTACAAGATCCACTATTAAGTGTTGACAATACCTGTACAAACAACTAAGACACGTTTTAAATTAAATGTTCCTAGCTCAGTGAGCATACGAACTTGGATTCCACAAGTGGAGTGTCGAGTTGCTGTATCACGCTGCTGTGAGTCGTTCACATGCATGGGTTGTGGCTATTCGTGCGTGCGTATCAATGTTTTTGGCTTCTAGAAGTTGAAGTTCGTCTACATCCAGCTTTAAACTGCATTATGCAACATAAGGATGCAAAGTTGATTTGGCAATATAACGGTTAAGGGGTTAAGACGGTTAAGAGGTTAAGACATGTTCGGGCCCAACGTCGGAAGACGCGGCCGTGCTAACGTCGGTCGCGATGGCCAGGGCGTCGCGTTAATGTTGATGCTCGTGCGGCAGATTCAACAACTCGAACGCAAGCCTCCTGTCACTCTTGGTCTCATGGGTACGCTCTCTACTGCGCTCTACTCAGTCCCCATTTAACCCCTCATTCAAAAATGTGTTTTGCATGGTGCAGCTCTCATGTACGGAATCCATTTCCAGAAGACGCAGACGCCCGAGCTCTTCGCTCCCTACTCACTGTAAGTCACTTGGTTCATTGGTTTAGTATGGGGAATTGCATTGACAACGAGTTCCAGATGTCCCGATCGAGTCCTGAGTCACTGGGACTGGACGCGGATCGTGGCCTCGGCACTGATACACGGGGACGACTGGCACTTGTACCACAACATGTGAGTCCGGTTAAAGGTTGCTGTACACTTTGTAGATGAGATTGTGACTTGATGTGCAGGGTCTCGTTCTTGTGGAAGGGATACAACCTCGAGTACAAGTTGGGAAGTGTGCGCTTCCTGCTTACTGTGGGCTACTTGCTTTTGCTGTGTCATGTGCTTGTGGTGGTAGTGGCACTTGTCCTTGCCACGAGATTTCAAATGCCGGTACGGACGACGAGCTACAATTTGGCGAGTTTTAAAAGGTGGTTAACTGTGTTTGTGATATAGGGGCCTTTGCACCAATGCAGCGTGGGGTTTTCAGGTGTGCTGTTCGCACTGAAGGTACATTTGTATTCAACTTCATCTGGGATTTTCAATCTTGGTTTGATGGCGATCTGTATTATAGGTACTCCTGAATCACAATTCACCAGCATATTCATCAGTATACGGCTTTCAAGTGCCTACCAAATATGCGGCGTGGTTGGAGCTGGTGGTGATCCACTTTCTCGTGCCTCGAAGCTCTTTTATGGGTCATATGTGCGGTATTCTCGCTGGTAAGGATGATAACTTGACTAGGGAGGATAGATTTAAGCTTGTAACCTGCTTGTGCGATGTGATAGGATATATATTCGTATTCTCTCCGGCGATGCAGACAGCAATGTCAACTGGTGCCCACACAATAAGCCAATGGATTAAAGCGATTGCTGGACCAATATCGAATCTGCACACTCACCACTCTGACGCGCGCACTCCTCATCACCCTTCACATTCTCCACGCACTGCGTCCAGACCATCGCATCGAGAATTTGAAACGGATGAACAGCTAGCACGGCGCTTACAAGAGGAAGAGTATCGATCTCGGCAAACACAACCGTCACAATCTGAACAAAGTGTGCTGGAGGATATTAGCCCAAGTGAACTCCGTCGGCGGCGACTTGCTCGGTTTGGTAACGGGGGACGCTGATTCAGGCTTTTCACGCGGCTCGTACGACGAAAAGTGTTTGTTTTACTGCACGGAACTACTGTAGTAATCTAACACGATGACTATTATACTTGTGCCACGATTCGAGTTCTTTATGTATTGTCAAGGAAATGATTAAGCTAGTGGGTTTGTTAACTTGAACAGTTATACTGATTTAGTGGACATAACATAAGACAAGTCTATATCCGTTAAGGGTAAATAGGCGTTAAATACGATCTGATTTCAACTATTAACTGAGGATAGATAGACACGGAAGCTTCATTCCAAAACAAGCCAACTCATCATGAACCGTGGCGTCCGTCGTCGTCTCCTGTCTCTAGGCGTGTGG